>QRFJ01002106.1:58388-153470 GCA_006176705.1 Cocos nucifera | reverse complement strand
TGGAAAGAGCTTTCAACCATGGCTTTCACTTGTCCTTGGGATTGATCGACTTTAGCATGACCTGTGTCGATCTTTGCGGACTGCTTGGACAAACTTCCTCCGGACTTCACCTCAGTTGAATTTCCTCGAACTTCAGTCCGACAAGTGAACTTCCTCCAGACGTCTCCTACTAGATGAACTTTCTCCAAACGAACTGTTTCCATACTTCCCCACCAGACAAACTTCCTCCTGACTTCTCCTCCAAATGGATTTCTTCTTCAGTCAAACTTCCTCCGGACTTCTCCTTCAGTCAAACTTCCTCCGGACTTCTCCTTCAGTCGAACTTCCTTTGGACTTCTCCTTCAGATGAACTCTCTCTTGAAACAAATTTCTCCATCAGTCAAACTTCCTCCAAATTCCTTCCAATCATCAAAGGGCTTTTCCTGGTCAAACCTTTCTTGCTACTGATAGCAGTTCAGTCCAAACTTCAACAATTAAATCTCAACCGCCTGCATGTCATGATAATGGATGCATCATAATAACAGATAACTATTCCTTTAAACAAAATCGCCAACATGGCCTAAACGGCCCACTACTCAGCAGTTGTGGCAATCACCATCAATTTGTTATAGGCTCCTTCTATAAAAGGGACCCTTCAGACATATTTTCTCTAACCTCTCTCTTCCATCTCGAAACTCTACTACTTTCTCTACTGAGCATTCCATTTCTGTTGGCCGAAAGAGCTGACTTGACCATCGGAGGATCCTATCGGAGCCACCCCTCCTCCGATCTGGACTTCTTTTGTAGGTCCTAATGGCGACCTTGGCTTCTCCAGCTCCAGCCAGTTTCGATGTCAATCAGATTTTGCACCAACATAAGCAAAATAAGACATGCATAAAACATTGAAAAAAGATAATGTCATTAATAATTTTGAGTTTAAAATTAAGGCAATATATAGATATATTCAATTGATGCAAATTTTTAAGGCATGAGCTTTATAATATCAAGACATAATGTCAATGCCTACAAGTAGATGATCATAGTGTTAGATATATGTGCCCTAGAAGCCAGAATTGGCTGACACTTGTAATACACTTCTAGGGGCAAAATTATAATTTTGACTAATAATCAAATAAAATGGGTTATTTTCTATCACATATGTGTATTTAGTGTCTGTGATACATCCTTTGAGTTAATGGTAATGATAATTCATATTTTCAAGAGTTGAAAATTTAAGACATGAATAATCATTATTAACTCATAAAATGCTTCCCGACCATAGGATCATCACGAGGATGGTGATTGATCTGGAAGGTTGGTGTACAATCGCTTCTCTTTAGTAGATGAGTCTTGAGTCTACGGTGTGGAGACACCGAAGCGAGAGTACAGGTACTCGTTAGAGAACGAGGGCACTGAGCGTGACCACCTCGAGTAGTCATTAGGAAGTCTACCTTCTCGTCAATGACTGACTCGATGCTGCAGTAGTGTGTCTGGTTCTTTGACCTGAGGTGCATCGGCAGTTCACCTTGAGGGTGTTATAGTTTGACTACACCATTACTCGATCTCCTAGCCATATGGAACCCTGAGGTGTATGTTGGCTATAGCATGTTCATTGTAGGAACTGGATTGCATCAAGATGGAATCTATCTACCTCGGTGGTAGAGGAGCAGCCCTATGATGATCATGAGAATCAAGTCCAGAAGTCCATGGCCATGGCAGAGTGAAATAATAGAAAGAGTTTCTATTTAGATTTTTCACATCGGACTTGAATCGAATGATTACATCATATGATAGAGACTAGGGTTTGACGAGTTCACCTTAACCCTAATCTGATCGGGGCTCAAGATAGAAGAACTTAATCACACAGGTAGCTGCACCAAGAGGTTTGCATTCAGCTCTGATGGGTTGCCACCATATACTGCTAGGTGTCACTGGTGGATTTTGGGAGCAATTAGAATGATTTAGATGATCGATCATTCTAGCTGTTCGAATCAGAAGAGTTCTGATCCATCGAAAGGAGTTTCGATGATGTCGATGATAGAGATCATGACATATCCCATTACCATACAGAACTGAACCTAACTGGGTCACACAAACAAGGGTTTGAATCTGGTGATCATCAATTGAACTGATCTAGTTCAATTGATCTGAATGAGATTCAATTAGGTTCAAGAAAATCGTGCTAGCACTCGATTGAACCTAACGTTCTTCTTTTACTATCATAAATAAGTTGTCCTGATCTGAGCCAAAGAAGTTTGTGCTCAATCAGAGGCCTTCATATGGTCTGACTGGAGGTTGTCCAAGTCAGAAAGGTTGTCTTATTTTGTAAGACATTACCTACCATTTTTGGTCACCTGCCATTTCTCGTTCTTTGACTTTGGTCAAAAGTCTACCTTTGACTGGTCAAATGTTGACCATTGACCCTTTGACTTTTGACCACATGTCATGCACCTATTGGAGAGCTGGTGGGGGCCTTGTCCCCCTGCCAGAACCTGGCAAGGAGAGGGCGCACGCCACCCTTGGCGTGTGCCCAAGCTGGAGGCGCCTAGGAGTCCCTGTTGGATAGGGACTCCATCTCCTTTTTGGATTCCAATTAGAGTTCTCCTAAGAACCAAGTTTGACTGGATCTTAGGCACCCTCTAAGGAGGAATCCAAGGGGACTCTATTCCCACCAATCAGATTTAGATCTGATTTCACAAAGGGTTGTGATTGGTTGGGAAGAAGAGGAGTTGGATCACGCAGTTAGTCTATAAATAAGACCCTGCGCCCAACTCAAAAGGAATTTGAATTGAGATTTCCCATGCCCCAAGGCATTGCCTCTCCTCTCCTCCTCCATGCCAACCTATCTTCTCCCTCTCCTCTCCATGTCCAAAGGGTTTTGGATCTTGGTTGGTGCAATCCAGATGAGAGAAAGGCGATCAGAAAGCTAAGAAGGCTGCGCTGCTGCAAAGGACAACTGCTGATCTTCAAAAGAGTTTTGAAGATCCTCCAGATCAGATCCAGATCTAATTTTTGGAGACGTGATAGAGAAGAAGAGGATCTCCAGATCCAGCCCGAGTGGATATCGGTAGAGGCCAGGCACTTGCGTGGCTAGATCCAGAACCTTCCGCTGCTTATACAGGATCATCAATGGGTAATAGGATTACCCACTTCAGGATAAATTAAATTTGATTTAATTTATCTTTTTTATTTTATTTATTAAAATAATAAAAATTAGATCTAAAACATATCAGATCTGATTAGATCAAGAGAAAATTTTTGAAATATATCTCTTGATCTAATCAGATCTGAACGAACCTGGACGGGAAATCAGGATTTCCCTTCAACTGGTATCAGAGCCATGGTTCTAAAAGTGTTTAGATCTGATTTTAAATTTATTTTAATTAAAAATAAGTGATTTCAGATGTCACATGAGATGTGATCAGATCTGAAATCAGAAAAAATTAAAATTAAATGATTTGGATCTAAGATTAGAAGATATGCATGACTAGTTCTAGAATAGAATAGTTCTATAGAATAGTCTTGCATGTTTTGATTTAATCTGATTAAATCATATTTTAGATCTTTTATTTACTATTTTTTGATATTATAATATTATAATAACATCTAAAAAATAGCAAATAAAAAATTATTTAATTTTAAACATCATATGAGATATGATTGATGCATGTCTAGACTAGTTGTAGAATAGTTCTACATAATTATCTAGATTAGAATTTATTTTGATTAGATCAATTTAAATCTAATTTTTTAGATTATTATGAGATAATTTAGATCTAAAAATATGCATGATTTGATACATGAGATGTATGCAAAATATGCCATGATTAGATCTAATTTGTATATGAGATATATGATATAGATCTAAAACTATTTTGTAGTATTGCATGTTCCTGATTAAGGCGTTCCTCTTGGCCGTCCGGTCATAAGAACGAAGAAGGGTTTAAAGGCCCTCTCCTCCCATCCGATGGGGTGTTCTTATGATGTGTAGGGGTGCTGCGCGTTCGTCCTTAATCAGAAACCCAAAACTTACTTTCTGCAAAACCCTAGATCCTGAAACCCTAGGATTTATTGTGCATATTTTATTTATGAACCCTACTTAATTAAGAATTAAGATTATGAAATATTAATTAGGATCTAAAATTGAGAATTTCAGATCTAAGACATATTCATAATACTGGGTTCGGGCTTGGGTAGCTCAATTAGGTCTAAGCGGTTGATCAAACCGAATCAAGAGTTGGTTAGATGGGATCAACAATGCTTAAATTGACCAGCCTAATAGGATTAAGTCTGGGTCAAGATCGAGTCACGATCAAGCAAGACCTAATTAGGCTCAGAGGTTAGAGTCTGGATTGTAGGCTAACCCAATTGGTTCTGGACTCAATAATTTGGTGTCTAAGGTAAGTTTGGCACATACGACCGACTGGTTTTTAATTGGAAGCTACTCGACCTGAATGCATTCTTGTACGAGTTAA
Source organism: Cocos nucifera (assembly GCA_006176705.1). Taxonomy (NCBI): domain Eukaryota; kingdom Viridiplantae; phylum Streptophyta; class Magnoliopsida; order Arecales; family Arecaceae; genus Cocos; species Cocos nucifera. Next base: position 149,016 of record QRFJ01002106.1, on the reverse strand, counting down.
TGGCATATTCCTTCCACCGGATCTCACTTACCTGGCCATATCTGTTGACACAGTTCTGATCTGAGGTGGTCAATAATCCGAGCTAACCCATGCCACTAGGTTAGTCATAATTGTTATGACTATGACAAGTCTAGTTTAATGAGACCTGAATCAATTCTCCCTAAGAAAAGATTAAGTCTGAGGTCTTCCACCATTGTAGATGTGCGGGCCCTTCCCGGGGTTGATTGTTCTCGACTGGATACAGTGGCTCAGTTGCACCGGGAAGATGCAACCATGTCTATTAGGCATTGGATGCTATGGGCTGGAGGATGAGTTGGGCTCAATATTTCTGGATACGGTGAGAGACTCAATTAGGAACCCAGTCTATGCAAATGGTGGGTCTGACTTAACTAAGGAGTGGATCAATATTTTGGATACGGTGAGATTCATGAATTAGAGACCAAGTTTGGGTGCACCATGATTAGAGAATCATTGAACAAGAGTTGTTCACTCATTGGCTAACCCATCACCAATAACTGTTAGGTGAGGTGATGAGTCAGTTGGTGAGACCGCACCACCCACTAGAAATCATTAATCATGGAGATTTTTCGCATCTCTACAAAGGGAGTGTAGGGATCCAAGAAAATAGTGGGAGCTAATTTATTTAAAAATAAAATTTCTAAATAAATTGGTCAAGTCATAATTACAGTATCTAACTAGAATCTTTGACTCTCTACAGAAAATGTCTGCGTCCAACCCATTGGCACGTATCCTGGACACACATAGACTGACTGGACCCAATTATAAAGATTGGCTCAGGAACTACAAAATAATTTTGGGTTTCGAGAAGTTAACCCATGTATTGGACCAGGACCCTCCCACCTTACCAGCCCGTCCATCCACTGAACAGAGAGCATCTCTGGAAAAAATGGATAGACGAAGATAATAAGGCCAGATATTACATGTTGGGCTCGATGTCTGATGAGCTCCAGCGCCAACATGAAGATATCGGGACTGCTCGCCAAATGTTGGCTCACCTACAGGAGATGTTTGGTGAACAGAGTCGCGCAGCCAAGTATCAAGTCACGAAATGACTTTTTAAGGCTAAGATGCGTGATGGGCAGTCAGTCCAAGATCACTGTCTGATGATGATCAAGGACATGGAAGAGCTTGAGAAGCTCGGTGTGAAGTTAGACTTGGACTTGCAGAATGATATTATTCTGCAATCCTTGACTGATGCATATGGGCAATTCATCATGAATTACCACATGCATAAACTTCAAAATTCCTTGGCCGAATTAATGAATATGCTGGTTACCGCTGAGCTTTCTATGAAAGGTTCTAAAGGCTCAGTTCTTGCTATGGAACGGACTTCTTCCAAAAGAAAGTCTTATGGAAAGAAAAAGAAGTCTGTGAAAAAGCAGAAGGTGGAAGGATCAAAGAAGAAGAAGGCAGAGCCGAAGAAGAAGGCCGATGTCAAAGGAAAGTGTTTCCATTGCAACAGCGACGGCCATTGGAAGCGGAACTGCCCTACTTACCTGGCCACCCTGAAGAACAAGAAGGAAGGTCCTTCTGGAGGTATGCTCGTTATTGAGTCTAACCTTACGGTTTCTTCTGCATCCAGTTGGGTGCTTGACTCTGGTTCTAGTGCTCATCTGTGCACTTCCTATGCAGGGTCTTGAGGATAGCAGGAGGCTGAGGGATGGAGACATGATCCTACGCGTCGGTAATGGAGCAAGAGTTGCTGCAGTAGCCGTGGGAACATACCCTCTTCGATTACCATCTGGTTTAGACTTAGTTTTGAAAGACTGTTATTATGTGCCTGCAGCTAGCAGGAATTTGATTTCTGTTTCATGCTTAGCACAAGAAGGCTATGTGATTACCTTCTTTAAGGACCATTGTAACATTCTTTATGAAAGAAATAAAATTGCAAATGGTTTCCTTATTAATGGTCTTTATCAGCTACATATTGATGTACCTATTTTAACTATCAAGCAAAACGTGAATGCCAAACGACCTAGGGATAGTCCAAACGACAGATATCTATGGCACCTGAGATTAGGTCATATAGCAGAAGATAGGATCAACAAATTGGAGAAAAATGGGCTATTGAGTCCATTGACTTTTGAGTCATATCCAACTTGTGAATCTTGTCTTCAAGGCAAAATGACTAAACTCCCTTTTGTTGGACATGGGGAAGAGGGCCACAGATCTCCTTGCCCTAGTACATACTGATGTGTGCGGCCCATTTGATGTGCCGGCTAGAGGCAATTTTGTCTACTTCATTACCTTTACTGATGATCTGTCTAGGTATGGGTATGTGTATCTTATGAGACACAAGTCTGAAGCCTTTTGAAAAGTTCAAAGAATTCAGACATGAAGTAGAAAAACAAATTGGAAAACCCATTAAGGTTCTTCGATCAGATCGAGGAGGTGAATACCTTAGCCGGGAATTCCTAGACTATCTTAAGGAAAATGGCATAGTCTCTCAATGGACTCCACCAGGAACACCTCAACTCAACGGGGTTTCAGAATGGAGAAATCGGACTCTATTGGATATGGTTCGATCCATGATGAGCTTCACAGACCTCCCTGATTTTCTTTGGGGACATTCATTATTAACTTCAATCTATTTACTGAATAGGGTTCCCTCTAAAATCGTTCCTACCACACCGTATGAGATATGGCACGGTAAGAAACCAAGTCTGAGTCATCTCAGAATTTGGGGTTGTCCGGCTTATGTCAAAAGACAACAAGCGGACAAGTTAGAGTTTAGGTCCTTTAGAGCTCGATTCATAGGATATCCTAAAGAGTCATTAGGATACTATTTCTACATTCCAGAAGACCACAATGTGATTGTGAGTCGACATGCCATATTTCTTGAAAAATAGTTTATTCAAGATAGTGGCATTGGAAAGCAGATTAAGCTTGATGAGAAAGTCTCACAAGCAGAAAGAGCTAAGGACCAAGTGGAACCAAATCAGGTTGAGCCAATAAGAACACTACCTCCTCCACCTCGTAGATCGGAAAGAGTTTTCCATCCCCCTGAAAGATACATAGGTATTATTTCAGAGGATGTAGAGAAAATGTTCCTCATAGGTAATGGTGCTCATGGAGATGATCCCAAAACCTACAACGAGGCGATATCAGATATCGACTCTGAGAAATGGCTTGAGGCAATGAAGTCAGAGATCGACTCGATGCACTCAAACCAAGTCTGGACCTTGGTAGATCCACCAGAAGGTATAGTACCTATTGGGTGTAAATGGATCTTCAAGAGAAAGATTGGTGCAGATGGGAATGTGGAGACATTCAAGGCTAGACTGGTGGCAAAAGGTTATAGTCAACGTGAAGGCATTGACTATCAGGATACCTTTTCCCCGGTAGCTATGCTAAAATCCATCCGCACATTGCTTGCCATTGCAGCCTATTTCGATTATGAAATATGGCAAATGGACGTGAAAACGGCATTCCTAAATGGATATCTTGAGGAAGATATCTATATGGAACAGCCGCTAGGTTTCACATCCAGTGATACTGATCACAAGGTTTGCAAGCTGCAAAGGTCCATATATGGACTTAAGCAAGCATCTCGGAGCTGGAACACTCGTTTCAATGATGTGATCAAAAAGTTTGGTTTCATCAAAAATGAAGAGGAACCATGTGTTTTCAAAAGGGTCAGTGGGAGCGCTGTTGTCTTCCTCGTATTGTACGTGGATGACATCCTCCTTATTGGGAATGATATTCCCATGTTGACATCAGTCAAGATGTGGTTGTCCAAGGAATTCTCCATGAAAGACCTAGGTGAAGCATCCTTTATTCTAGGAATTAAGGTCTATAGAGATAGACCGAATAGGATGCTAGGACTTTCACAGAAGATGTACATAGAGGAAGTACTAAAGAGGTTTAGTATGGAAAACTCTAAGAGGGGATTAATACCCTTCAGACATGGTATTCATCTTTCCAAGAAGATGTGCCCCAGCACACCTGAGGAAATAGAACGCATGAGCAAGATCCCTTATGCTTCTGCAATAGGGAGCCTCATGTATGCCATGCTATGTACACGACCTGATATAGCCCATGCTGTGAGTGTCACAAGCAGATATCAGTCAAATCCAGGTGAAGAACACTGGACTTCTGTGAAATGTATCCTTAAGTACTTAAGAAGAACTAAGGATATGATGTTGGTCTTTGGTAATGGAGAACTCCAAGTTCAGGGATACACAGACTCGGACTTCATGTCTGATATAGATGATCGAAAGTCGACATCTGGAAGTTTGTTTGTGTGCAATGGTGGAGCTGTCAGCTGGAAGAGTTCCAAGCAAACTGTGATAGCAGATTCCACCATGGAAGCAGAATATATAGCTGCATCAGAGGCTGCAAAGGAAGCATTCTGGTACAAGAAGTTTGCTACAACAATTGGAGTAATGCCATCAGATGCCATTCCTCTTTACTGCGACAACAATGGCGCCATAGCCCTTGCTAAGGAGCCGAGGTCTCACCAGAAGTCTAAGCACATTGAGCGGCGATATCATCTCATCCGCGATTACCTTGAGAAAGGTTATGTTGAGGTCAAAAGAGTCAACTCCACAGATAATGTGGCAGACCCACTTACAAAGCCGTTGGGCCAGTAGAAGATCGAAGCCCACCTTGAGAAGATGGGACTTAGACTTGTAGCCAATTGGCTTTAGGACAAGTGGGAGATTGTTAGATATATGTGCCCTAGAAGCCAGAATTGGCTGACACTTGTAATACACTTCTAGGGGCAAAATTGTAATTTTGACTATAATTAATGAAATGGGTTATTTTCTATCACACCTGTGTATTTAGTGTCTGTGATACATCCTTTGAGTTAATGGTAATGATAATTCATATTTTCAAGAGTTGAAAATTTAAGACATGAATAATCATTATTAACTCATAAACAGCTCCCGACCATAGGATCATCACGAGGATGGTGATTGATCCGGAAGGTTGGTGTACGATCGCTTCTCTTTAGTAGATGAGTCTTGAGTCTACGGTGTGGAGACACCGGAGCGAGAGTATAGGTACTCGTTAGAGAACGAGGGCACTGAGCGTGACCACCTCGAGTAGTCATTAGGAAGTCTACCTTCTCGTCAATGACTGACTCGATGCTGCAGCAGTGTGTCTGGTTCTTTGACCTGAGGATGCATCGGCAGTTCACCTTGAGGGTGTTATAGTTTGACTACACCATTACTCGGTCTCCTAGCCATATGGAACCCTGAGGTGTATGTTGGCTATAGCATGTTCATTGTAGGAACTGGATTGCATCAAGATGGGATCTATCTACCTCGGTGGTAGAGGAGCAGCCCTATGATGATCATGAGAATCAAGTCCAAAAATCCATGGCCATGGTAGAGTGAAATAATAGAAAGAGTTTCTATTTAGATTTTCACATTGGACTCGAATCGAATGATTACATCATATGACAAAGACTAGGGTTTGATGAGTTCACCTTAACCCTAATCTGATCGGGGCTCAAGATAGAAGAACTTAATCACACAGGTAGCTGCACCAAGAGGTTCGCATTCAGCTCTGATGGGTTGCCACCATATACTGCTAGGTGTCACTGGTGGATTTTGGGAGCAATTAGAATGATTTAGATGATCGATCATTCTAGCTGTTCGAATCAGAAGAGTTCTGATCCATCGAAAGGAGTTTCGATGATGTCTATGATAGAGATCATGACATATCCCATTACCATACAGAACTGAACCTAACTGGGTCACACAAACAAGGGTTTGAATCTGGTGATCATCAATTGAACTGATCTAGTTCAATTGATCTGAATGAGATTCAATTAGGTTCAAGGAAATCGTGCTAGCACTCGATTGAACCTAACGTTCTTCTTTTACTATCATAAATAAGTTGTCCTGACTGAGCCAAAGGAGTTTGTGCTCAATCAGAGGCCTTCATATGGTCTGACTGGAGGTTGTCCAAGTTCAGAATAGGTTGTCTTATTTGTAAGACATTACCTGCCATTTTTGGTCACCTGCCATTTCTTGTTCTTTGACTTTGGTCAAAAGTTACCTTTGACTGGTCAAACGTTGACCATTCACCCTTTGACTTTTGACCACATGTCATGCACCTATTGGAGAGCTGGTGGGGGCCTGTCCCCCTGCCAGAACCTGGCAAGGAGAAGGGCGCACGCCAAGGGTGGCGTGAGCCCAAGTAGGAGGCGCCTAGGAGTCCTTGTTGGACAAGGACTCCACCTCCCTTTTGGATTCCAATCAGAGTTCTACTAAGAATCCAGTTTGACTGGTCTTAGGCACCCTCTAAGGAGGAATCCAGGGGTCTCTATTCCAACCAATCAGATTTAGATCTGATTTCACAAAGGGTTGTGATTGGTTGAGAGGAAGAGGAGTTGGATCACAAGAGGTCTATAAATAAGACCCTGCGCCCAACCCTAATCCTAAGCTAATGCAATAGAGATTTCCCACGCCCCAAGGCTGCCTCTCCCCTCTTCCTCCACGCCTAAACTTCTCCTCCTTCTCCTCTCCACGTCCAAAAGGGTTTTGGATTTAGGTTGGTGCGATTCACATCAAGGAAAGGCGATCAAAATCAAGAAGGCTGCGCTGCTGCAAAAGGACGACTGCAGATCTTCAAAAGAGTTTTGAAGATCCTCCAGATCAGATCCAGATCTGATTTTTGGAGATGTGATAGAGAAGAAGAGGATCTCCAGATCCAACCCAAGTGGATACCGGTAGAGGCCAGGCGCTTGCGTGGCTAAGATCCAGAACCTTCCGCTGCAATCAGGATCATCTACAGGGTAATAGGATTACCCAAATCAGGTAAATTAAATTTAATTTAATTTATCTTATTTTATTTTATTTATTAAAATAATTAGAATTAGATCTGAAATATATCAAGATCTGATTGAGATCAAGAGAAAATTTTTGAAATATATCTCTTGATCTAATCAGATCTGGACGAACCTGGACCGGGAAATCAGGATTTCCCTTCAAAGAGCCCCTTCTTCTATCCACAACTGGAAGGAGAGGTTCTTTTTTGTATCTTGCCGAACTTTAATGCTAGGGCTCCCTCTTTGGGATCTTCTTAAAGAGTCAATCCATCGAGCTCCTAGTTTAGATAGGGGTGATCTTGGCTCTGTTAGTAAACTTAGGAATTACTGGGCTCTCCTTCTATCCCAACTCTTGAAGGATCAAACTCTATTCAACATGGATTGGAGTCCCCTCGACCTGGCTGGTACTTTTCTGCAAGCTTTGAATTTTCATAGGATCTTGTATATATGTTGATGTTGCTGATTATAATCTCTTATTTGTTGCAAAGATGGATGCTCGAGCCATTAATAGACTTACCAAAGGACTTCATGCTCAATAAAGAAAGGAAAAAGTATCAGGAGAGAGTTTGAAGAGGGTGAAGATTACCACCCCGAGCTCCATGGCTCCTCCTGGTGCTGCTGCCACTTTTGACACTTATTGGTTGGGTTGGAGTGAAAGAATATCCAAACTTGAGCAGAAGCTTCGTGCCACTGAGAGTGAGATGGTCCGACTCCAAAACCAGCTCGTTGATAGCTATTATTCTAGATTAAGTAGGAAGTCGGAGTAGGTTGAAACCTTGAGGAGGATCATGGGTGAACTCTCTAAATCCATCGGGCAGGAGAAGGTTGAGGTTCAGCAGCTGAAGATCCAACTGGCTTGCGAGTAGCAAGCTGTCAAGGATGCAGAAGCCAAATTGAAGGTTCTAAGAAAGAGGCTGCGAGAGTCAGAGGAGAACTACTGATGGGCTGATCGAATGTTTTGCAACAACTTGATGAGGAGGAAAGAGCTTGAAGAAGAGATTGTTGTTCTGAAAGAATCTTTAGTAACTGCTAGCAGTCCGAAGTCTGAGGAACCCGATCCTTCTTAGAATTTTTCCCATCCTTCTATTTTGTACTTGGTTTTATAGACCCTCATTTTGTAACTATCCTTAACTTTAATGAAATGGCACTTTCTTCTATTATCCTCTTATGCGGATTAGATGTTTGTCAACTCTTTTATTCTCTTTACCTTTTCATTTAGCAGGATGAGCATCGAATAGTATTTTTTCTCTATTTTAAGCAACCAAGAATTTTTACCCATGTTAGGATGAGGTCGTTGGGGCATTCTTTGCTCTTGCTAGGACAAGGCTCTCCTCCTATTCCTAGCAAGGCTGTAGGGGCACAAAAAGGCCATTGAAAGGGCCTCTCCCCGCATCCCAGCTTAAGTAATCGAGGTCTTCACTTTAGCTCTATGTTAGGATGAGGTTCTCCTCCTGTTCTTAGTAGGACCATAGGGGCATAAAAAGATCGTTGAAAAGGCCTCTCCCCGCATCCCAGCTTAAGTAATCGAGATCTTTGTTTTAACTTAATGTTAGGACGAGGTTCTCCCCCTATTCCTAACAAGGCTATAAAGGTACAAAAGGGCCATTCAAAGGGCCTCTTCTCGCATCCCGACTTAAGTAACCAAGGTCTTCACTTTAGCTCAATGTTATGATAAGGTTCTCCTCTTGTTCCTAATAGGACATAGGGGCACAAAAGGGCCATTGAAAGAGCCTCTTCCTATATCTCAGCTTAAGTAATCGAGGTCTTCACTTTAGCTCAATGTTAGGATGAGGTTCCGCTCCTATTTCTAATAAGACTATAGGGGCACAAAAGAGCCATTGAAAGGACCTCTCCCTCATCCCGGCTTAAGTAATCGAGGTCTTCACTTTAGCTCAATGTTAGGATGAGGTTTTCCTCCTATTCCTAATAGGGCTATAGAGATACAAAAGGATCGTTGAAAGGATCTCTTCCCACATCTTGACTTAAGTAATCGAGGTCTTAGCTTTAGCTCAATGTTAGGATGAGGTTCCCCTCTTGTTCCTAATAAGGCTAACTTCATCTAATGACAAAGTTCGGGAGACTATTTCCTACCATCATAGTTTTGCACCAAGATCGAACATATTAAAATAAGAAGATTTTATTAAAATGAGATTATTGATAGTACATGCATAAGTTCTCTAAGCTCCATGGGCGTGTGAGATCGATGCCTCCAAGCTTCTTCAAGTAATAAGTTTCAGGCCTGATGATCTCTTTGACTTCGTAAGATCTTTCCAGTTTGGGACAAGCTTTTCTTGATTTTGAAGTTTTGAAATGGCTGCTCATCGAAGTACTAAGTCCTCTACTTTGAATATTTTGCCTTTGACTCTGGAGTTATAGTAGTGAACCACTCTTCGTTTATAAGCAGCCATCTGAATTTGGACTTCTTCTCATTTTTTCTCTAGCAGATCGAGGTTTGCTCTGAGATCCTACAAATTGCATTGCTCGTTGAAGGCTACAACCCATGTCGATTGCAGCTTGAGCTCTATTGGGATGACTGCTTTCATTTTGAAAGCCAGAGCGAACGACGTTTCTCCAATCGATAGCTTTTGGGTAGTTTGGTATGCCTATAGGACATGCATGGTAAAGCTCGTCCGCCTAAGTCCCCTTTGCTCTTTCAAGCCTTGCCTTGATGCCTTACAATAAGATTATATTAGTCACTTTTGCTTCACCATTCACTTGCGGATAAGCTACTGACATGAAATTATGGGAGATGTTCAAATCTTCATAAAACTCAGCGAACTTCCTCCCAGCAAATTATCATCCATTATCTATAATAAGGATTCAGGGCAGTCTAAATCTACAAACAATCAACTTTCAGATGAAGTCTTGCAGTTTGACTTCAGTAATCTTTGCTTGGGGTTCAACCTCGATCCATTTGGTGAAGTAGTCGATCTCAACTAAGAGAAACTTCCACTGTCTGGGTGCCATCAGGAAGGGGCCAAGTATATCCATTCCCCATTATGTAAATGGCCAAGGGGCGCTTAGTGGGATAAGCTCAAAGATCGACTGTCTTTGTATATTTACATTCCTTTGACAGTAGACACACTTTGTAACATATTCGATGCAATCATGGTGCATAGTCGGCCAATAATAAGCTTACCGAAGTAGCTTGTGAGATAAAGATCTGGCACCCAAATGGTTTCCACAAATTTCTTCATGCACTTTATACAATGCAAAATTGGCCTCGAAAGGTCAAAGACATTTTGAAAGTGGTAAAGAATATGGTCTCTTACATAGTTTGTCTTCGAAAACTACATATCGGGAGGGCTGGTTCCTCAACTTTCGAGCTTTTTTTGGGTCGTGAGGGAGAGTTCCATCTTTGAGATAAGCAGTCAATGGATCAATCTAGCAGGGCTCATGGTCAATCTGCATGGCAGTCAGTGGCTCTTCCATACTTGGGCATTTCAGTACTTCAAAGTATACTTCCTTCGGAAGTTCATTGGGAGCAAGTGTGGCCAATTTGGATAGAAGGTCAGCTCTGGCATTTTTCACCCTTAGGATCCACTGGATATTGAAATAGTTGAATGCTAGGGTCAAGCTCTTTACTTTCTCAAGGTATTTTATCATGCTTTCCTTCCGAGCCTCGTAATCGCTGCTAACCTATCCCACTATTAACTGCGAATCATTGTAAGCATGGAGCCGATCTGCTTCTAGTTCTTTTGTTATCTTCAGCCCCACTATCAGAGCTTCATATTCTGCTCCATTATTCATTGCAAAAAACTCAAAATGCAGTGCATACTCGACAATAACCCCTTTTGAATTGACCAAGATCAGTCCAGCTCCTACACTGAAAGCATTGAAAGAGCCATCCACATATAGGGCCCAGAATCCTTCAGGAAGGTCCGCTCTTTCTTTGGGGAAGCTTGGTTGCAGCCATGAAATGCTGGCCTCATTCTGCTCAGGTTTGGCATCATCTAGGATCGTGCATTCAACTATAAAATCGATCAGTATTTGAGCTTTGATTGATGGCCGAGATTGATAGTTGATGTCAAACTCTATGAGCTCAATTGCCCACTTTACAATTCTGCCAGAGGTGTCTATTCGGTGAAAAACTGCCTTGATTGGCTGATCAGTAAGGAGTGTTATTGTGTGCCCCTGAAAGTAGGGCCGAAGTCTCTTAGCTGCAATCAGAAGAGCATAAATTAATTTTTCTAATTTAGTGTATCTGATCTTTGCATCCCTCAAGACTTGGTTTATATAGTAGATCGACCGCTGCATTTTTGCCTCTTCTTTGACTAAAATTGCCACAAGAGCTGTTGTGGAGACTGCCAAGTACAAAAACAATCCTTCTCCAAGTTCGGGCTTAGCCAGCAGAGGAGGCGAGCTGAGGTAGCTTTTGAGCTCTTCAAATACTTATTGGCATTCCGTAGTCCAGCAGAAGTTCTTCTATTGTTTGAGAGCCTAGAAGAAAGGCATATACCGTTCAGCCGACCTCGAGACAAAGTGATTCGAAGATGCCACTTTTCTAGTTAGGCACTGAACTTTTTTTTTTTTGATTTTGGGGCAGTCATTTTTTGGATGGCTCGGACCTTCTTTGGGTTGGCCTCGATATCCCACCTCGAGACTATGAACCCCAAGAACTTTTTCGAGGTTACTCCGAAGGCACACTTGATCGGATTCAACTTCATCTTATATCTTCAGAGAGCATTGAAAGTCTCTTCAAGGTCGGCTACATGACTGATCAAAGTTCGGCTCTTTACAAGCATGTCGTCTATGTAGACCTCCATGTTGCGATTGATCTGCTCTCTAAAAATCTTATTGACCTGATGCTGATATGTCGTGCCTATGTTTTTGATCCTGAAGGACATGATCCTATAATAATAAAGACCATGGTCAATAATAAAAGTAGTTTTCTCCTTGTCCTTTGGTGCTATCTAGATTTGATTATAGCTGGAGAAGGCATCCATGAAGGTGAGAAGCTCATGGTCCAAAGTTGCGTCCACCAGTCGATCAATTTTGGATAGGGGGTAATTGTCTTTTGGATAGGCCTTATTTAGCTTTTTGAAGTCTATGCGCATTTTTCATTTGTCATTGGCCTTCTTGACTAGGACCACATTGGAGACCCAACTTGGATAGTTGACTTCTCGAATGAACCCAGCTTTAAGGAGTTTGTCCACTTTCTTTGCTATCGCCTTATATCTTTTTGGTGCATGGCTTCGAACTTTTTCTTTCATTGGTCTACATTTGGGATCAACAGCCAGCCAATGCTCCATAACCTCAATATCAATTTCTGGCATGTCTGCGGGACCCAGGCAAAGGCATCGACATTCTTCTGCAAGAAGGCAATGAGTTACTTCCAAACTTCTCCATCCAAGCTAGAGCCGATCTACACCATGTGTTCTATGTTCCCATCATCTAGAGAGACAGCTATCAGGTCTTCCATAGGTTTGCCCCACTCCTCAGAAAGGTCATTGTGAACATTCAACCCATCAACTGGACAAAGGTTGGGTTGGCCACTTTTTTGTATGGTGATGGAGCAGCAATGCCTTGCTAAAGCTTGATCTCCTCTGACCTTCCCAATCCCATAACCTATTGGAAACTTCATCTTTAGATAATAAGTGGATACTACTGCCTAAAGTACATTTAGACTAGGTCTGCCAAGAATTGCATTATAAGCAAATGGAACTTTTACTACCAAAAAGTCAACTTATGCTCTGACCCATTTAGAATATTGTTCTACAGCTATAGTTAGTGTTATTATTTCTTCAACTGGCATAGCATCGTCAATGAAACCCACCAATGGAAAATTCATAGGTCTCAGGTGGTTATTAGGTATAGACATTTTAGAAAAAGCATCATAAAATAAGACATTGATAGAGCTTTCATTATCTATCAGAATGCGGCGTGCATCCTAGTCAGTAATATTTATAGAGATTACAACCACGTCGTTATACGACAACTGAACTCTTTAAGCATCTTCATCAGTGAAAGAAATTGGTTCTTTAGTCCTTTGCCTTTTCACTTCCCCCGTAGATCCACTAGCCTCTCCCCATCGAAGTCCCCCAGAAATGGTATTGATGACACTGAGGGGTGGCCGATTTTCTAGTTGCTCTTCCCTCCTTGATGGTTTGAGCTGGGACAACACCCTTGGCTGATCTTTCCTTACTTTAGGCCGACGTCATAGGAATCAACCAAGCCAGCCTTGCCTAATGAGCTCCTCAATCTTGTCTTAGAGCTGGATGCATTTCTTAGTATCATGACCATGGTCACGATGGTAGAGACAGTACTTGTTAGGGTTTCTCTTATCGGGATGAGATCGCATCTTCTCTGGCCATGGCAGTTGCTCCTTGATCTCCATCAGAACTTGAGTCTTCGAAGCGTTGAGGAAAGCATAGGTGTGGAACCTTCTGGGGGGAGAGTTTCGCCATGCCCTTTGATCCGGGCTTCTTTGACGATGAGCTCGAGAGGAGTTCTAGAGCACGGCCAAACTTCGCTCGACTTTTCTTCAACTGTGGGCTTGCTTGAATCATCCACCTATCACTCTCTCACGGCTTCCTCATCCTTTGCCTTGAAGGCATCTTTTGCCTAGGTGTAACCATCTACCCGAGCCAGCATATCAACAAAATCTTTGGGATACTTCTTCTCTAGAAAGAATAGCAGATCATTCTTCTGGAGGTCATCCTTTAGTGCGGCCATTGCAATAGACTTATCCAAGTTCTGGACCTCCAAAGCAGTAGCATTGAAGTGGTTGACATAGGCCCGAATGGACTCTCCTTCCTTCTGCTTGATATGGATGAAGGAATCCGAGCCTCATCGGGGACGTCGACTGTTGATAAAGTGAGTCATGAATTGGTGGCTCATTTAATCAAAAGAAAAGATAGTACCCAATTTATGGGCTGAGTACCAATTCCTGATTCCTCCCTTTAGGGTGGAGGAGAAAGCTTGGCATAAGATGACATCAGATGCACCATGGAGCAGCATCATTATTTGAAAGGCCTCCAAATGATCGATCATATCAGCAGTCCCATCGTAGCCCTTGAACTGTAAGAGCTTGAAGTTTGACGGGATTGATTCCTGCATGATTTGCTGGAAGAAAGGAGGGTCAGTGCAGATATTGTTGATGTGGGAGGGAGGAGCATGACAGAGTTCTTCGATCCATCAGTTCATTTCTTATAGCTTTTGGTCCAAGAGATCCTCACGATCATGGATCTCCAAAGTCTTCTGGTAGCCCAGGGGTCAAATCATGATCGAAGCAAGGGCTCTTTGCCCTCGGCTTCCCTTTTTCGAAAGTTATCAATCGACTCGCCCAAGTCGGTCATCCCCATACTGGATCTTGGGGTTTCGGTGTAGCTCGCTCTGGCTAGGCAGGCATCGGAGGCCATTATTACTGCATGATCTACACTGCTTCAGTGAGGCCTCTAACCTACTAGACTAGTAGTTTTCTTGGTGCAAAATCTGATTGATGCCAAAATTGGCTGGAGCTAGAGAAGCCAAGGTCGCCGTTGGGACCTAGAAAAAAAAGTTCAAACCAGAGGAGGGGTGGCTCCGACAGGATCCTCCGACGATCAAGTTAGCTCTTCTAGCCAACAAAAATAGAATGCTTAGCAGAGAAAGTAGCAGAGTTTCGAGATAGAGGAGAGAGCTTGGAGAAAACATATCCAGAGTGTCCTTTTTATAGATGGAGCCTATAACAAACAGATGGTGATATCCATAATTATTGAGTAGTGGGCCATTCAGGCCATGTTGGATTTGTTATAGAGGATAGTGTCTGTTGTTGTGATGCATCCATTGTCGTGACATGTAGGCGGTTGAGATTTAATTATTGAAGTTCGAACCGAACCACTATCAGTAGCGAGAATGATTCGACTGGAAAAAGGCCTTCGGATGACTGGAAGGAATTCAGAGGAAGTTCGACTGATGGAGAAATCCATCTGAAAAGAGAATTCATCTGAAGGAGAAGTCTAGAGGGAATTCACCTGAAGGAGAAGTCTGCAGGAAGTTTGACTAAATGAGAAGTCCATCTGAAGAAGTTTGGAAGAAGTTTGTTAGGTGGGGAAGTCTAGAAGAAGTTCATCTGGAGGAGAAGTTCGAAGGATATTCATCTGAAGGAGAAGTCCAGAGGAAGTTCATCTGGTGGAAAAGTCCAGAGGAAGTTCGACAGAAGAAGAAGTCCATCTGAAGGAGAAGCCTAGAGGAAGTTTGTGCAAGCAATCCTAAAGATCGATAGGGATACTAAAGGTCAGTCAATGTAGGGGCAAGCAAAGCCATGGTTGAAGATCTTCCACGATCGAGAATCCTTCTCAACCAGGCATCGGTCTGAAGTTCGGCAAGAGCGGGGTTTATCCCCCATAGCTTATATACAAATATTTTGTCATTATCAAAAAGGAAGAGATTGTTTCTTCAAGAATTAATTTTGATGACTACAAAATATTTGAGGAGATACTAATAATTTTGACTTGAAGAAAGGTTAATTATGTTTCAAGTTCAATAAGAAATTTCAAGTTTACTAAAGAAAGATGATGAGGGGCAAAATCATAAATTTTATAAAACTAAAAAAAATATATTTTGAAAGCCTCAACAATAAGTCTAGAAGATTTTTGATTTATTGGAGGTAGTTTTATAAATTTTGGATGCATAATTTGAAAGAAAATCAAGAAGAAAGATGACGAAGGGCAAAATTATAAATTTTATAAATTTGGAGAAAATCTATTTTGGAAGTCTTAAGAATAAGTTTAGAAGAATTCTAATCTATTGGAGATAGTTTTATCAATTTTGGATGTATATTTTGGAAGAAAATCAGATTTTAGCAAATGGATCAACCCTAGGGTCAACCCCTAGGTTGATCCCTACTAAAATGGGCTGATTGGCACACTAATCTTTGGCTGGCACACCAAAGGATTGACCCCTAGGTCATCCCCTATGCCAGATCTTGACCTCTACTATTCTAAAGGCTAAAAATGTAGAAACATGCCATTTTCTATTTTTCTGCCATACGGGTTGACCCTGGGGTTGACCGCTGTGCAGGGGATGATCTAGGGATCGACCCTTGCAATGGAAAAACTCTACAATAACTATTTTTTGATCCATTTTGATCCCATTTAATGTACATTTAAAGTCCTCCAATGGATCTAATCCTGTCCAAACTTTTTTCTAACACTTATTGAAGATATAAAAGCTCAAAAAGGAGGGAAGAAATCAAGAGATTCAAGCATTCATTTTAGCCCTAAGTGAAAAGCCTTCTTCAAGCAAAGATGCTTTCGTTTCAAGTTCACCAACCCCTCAAAAGCTCATTCAAGTCTTCAACAACTTTGAGAAAAATTAGAAAAGCTTCTTCCTTAATTGTGAAAAGAGTTTTCGACATTTTATTTGCTCATTAAAGGGGCTAACTTTGTATTTCATTATCATTAACTCTTATACTCCATTTTCATATTATTTTAAGTTTTGAGGGTTCTAAAACATAAGAAGATCTCTCTGAACCTTGAATCAGAGTGTGTAGAGTTGGCTTGTACCCTGAAAATAAGCATGCTAGCTTGGGATAGCTAGGATTGGAGATTTTCAATAGTGTATTCAGTTTGAATACAGTTAGTGGATTTAAGTTCTCATGTAGGAGCTTGGAAAGTGGATGTTGGTGCAAGGTTGGCACCAAACTACTATAAATCTTGCTGGTTTATGGTATACTTGCTATCTCTCCATCTTTATTTTCTTAAATACTTACTCTCTTACTATTTATTTTTTTATATTACCTAAATCACTCACCACATACAACTTGCATAACATTACATAATCTTTGTTGTTCTAAATTAGCTTTAAAATTTTAAAAACCTAATTCACCCCCTCCTCTTGGGTTGCATATCTAGGCAACATCCTTCTTATCCATATGGGATGCACGTCAGGAGGGGTGTGAGCCCTCTCTCCCTCATAAAACCATCTATGTTGCGCATCCCTAGAAATTTTCTAAGGGCCGCACGCCCCTCTCCTTTAATTCCTGAAAAGATGGATCTTGTCCTGGTGCCCCTTGCATGGATTTAAGACAAGCTCTGATCACATCAGGAGAAGCTCTGATCTGATCAAGACAAGCTCTAGTCAGATCAGGACAAAATCATATAGGGTTCTTGGATGAGCTAAATCCAATTTGACTCAGTCAAGATGAATCTAGTCCAATCACATGCTAGCATGATTTTCTTGATCCTGATTGAATCTAGTCCAAATCAATTGAACTAGGTTAGCCCAATTGATGACATCCAAATCCAAACCCTTGCTTGTGTGACCTAGTTAGGTTTAGTTCTATATAGTAATGGGACATGTCGCGATCTCTATCATTGACATTATCGAAATATCTTTCGATGGACTGAACTCTTCTGATTCACCCAATTAGGATCGTTGATCATCAAGATAATTCTAATTGATCTCAAAATCCACCAGTGATACCTAGCAGTATATCATGGCAATCCATCAAAATTGAATATGAATCTCTTATTGTAGCTACCTGTGTGATTGGATTCTTCTATCATGAGCTTCGACAGGATCTAGGTCAAAGTGAACTCATCAGACCTAACACCCATCATATGAGTGAATCATTCAAATCGAATCTGATGTGAAACTCTAATAGAAACTTCTTTCTATTATTTCACACTACCATGGCCATAAACTTAAGAACTCATGCTCATGATCATCATAGGACTGCTTCTTCTCTACCAAGGTTGATAGATCTCCTATTGATGCAATCTAATTTCTACAATGAACATGCTATAGCCAATATATACCTCAGGATTTCGAATGGCTAGATGATAAAGTTATGATATAGTCAAACTATAATACACTCAAGATAAGCTACCGATGCATCTCAAATTAAAGAACTAGATATATAACTGCAGCACTGAGCTAGTCATCGATAAGAAGGTAAACTTTCTTATGACTACACGAGGTGGTCACGCTCAGTGCCCTTGTTCTCAACAAGTGCATATACTCTCACTTCGGTGTTCAATGCTATAGACTCAAGACTCATTTACTCTAAGAAAATGATCGTACATCAATCTTATGGATCGATCACTATCCTTGTGATGATTCTATGATCGAAAGCAGTTTATGAGTTAATTATGATAACACACGCTTTAAAATCTTAATTCTTGAGAATATGTGATATTATCTCCATTAACTCAATGGATGTATCATAGACACATTAAATGCACAATAGGATAGAAAATAATTTTTTTATTAATTTTATATCAAAATTATAAAAATATCCCTAGAAAGTGTATTACAAGTGTCAGCTAATCTGGCTTTTAGGACACATCTAACATGGTTCACATAACCAAGCCATCTCTCTCAGGTCTAATTTTTATAGAAAAATCATGCTCAAACTCTTTTTAAATAGAGAGATAGAGAGGAGTCCTTGTCTAGATCAAATACTTAGAAAGGAATGCCCAAATTAGATAGAAATTGGGATGCCCAATGCTTGGGTGCCTCCCTTTTTTGTGGCATGGAGAACCAGGAAGTGGCATGCAAAACTTCCTCTTTTTCATCAAAAAAATATCTATAAAAAATCAAGTAGGTTGGCACCTGAAGGAGAGAAAATTTTGGTTTTGTAAAACTTTATCAAATAGAGTTTGGAATCAAAACTACTGGCTAGCTTTGATCTGGACCAAAACAATTTTCCATCAAAGAAAGATATGTGGCGCAAGGGTGGCATGTACCTTCTCTAGGTATGAGCGATCTCATGCTAAAATTCATGGATAGACAACATGAGAGGGCTTGGTGGCACAAGGGAGAAGTCCTAGTCATACTAGGACATCATGTTTTGACTTAGTCAATGCAATTCTCAGACTAGTTAAAATAGATCTTGGTGCAACCTAATTAATGGTGTTTCTAATTCAATTAGCAGCCCAAGTAAATCAAATTAAATTAAATTAAATTTTGATTTAAGTTTTTAATCAAATTAGAAATTAGGTGCACTCAAGATCTTATTCAATTGAGAATTATTTTTTTTATAATTTACTTATTCCATAAACTAATTAGACTTGATCTAATCAAGCCCAAACCAAATATAATTGAATCACAGTTAATTAGACTTGATCTCAGCCCTTTTGCTCAATCAGATTGAGCCAATTACCAATCTAATTGCTAATTAGTCCTCCTACAATACTTGCATTAGATCAAACATCAATCGTATTGATTATTTGACCTTAAAATAATTCTTAATTATTGATCAACCATCTAATCAGATCAAGACCTTTAATGTATATGATCCCACATGTTCAAACCTAAGTTGGTAGCATAGAAATAAATTTTTGTACCAATCAAAGTGACCATCTAGCTATGGTACCTGATGGCCGAATAGGTCAAACATATAAAGCAACACTCTTCAAAATCATGTGGATATGATTTTTGAATAATTCATCTCTTTGACCTTGAATGCTCATAAGACGACTCTGAAGGAACTAGTTTAGGATTTCAGGATTAGATTTTAAATTTTTTTCTAAATCTAGGCAGTGAAAACATGAATTAATTATATTAATTCATAATTAAATATGAAAAACCCTAGATCTAGAATCCTATAATATGATTAAAGCATGATATTAAATTAAAAATTAAAATATGAGAATAAATTATGTTGATCATATCAACATAAAAACTGCTCTATGCTAGATCAAATCTAGATAGGAGAAAGATGATCGTATCATCCATATCATTGCAAATCAATTTTTTTAACTGACTGATCAGGGCCTAAGGTTGTCATTCTGAGCTGCACATGCATTTGGCCTCTACAAGTTGTCCATATGAGCCATCAATCACTGACCAAAAGTTTGATGCTCTGAAATCAGCATAGTTTGCTAGAATTGCACTGATCCTTCTTCGACGATTGATTTGAATCTTTCTTTGTTTGAAACTTGGACCCTCCAATTTTTAGAAGATAAGAAAGATAATTTTGGACTTGTGACATCTCTCAAAATCACAAAAAGAATGAAGGAATGATGGAAGAAAAATCCTAGAAGAAGATCCTCTTCTTCTCTTTTTCTCTCACCAAAGCACCTTGATTGGTGCCTTTAGAATTCCCATGCCTACACCTCTCTATGCCCAGCCTCTCCATGCCCAAAGACCTCTCTCTTAAATCTATAATCTCAAAAAAAAAGAGATTAAAAATTCTTTTATATCGAGAGATATGGAGGAGTCATTTTCTAGGTCAAATACCTACTCAAGAGACCTCCAAATTCGGCTAGAGTTGGGGCACCCAACTCTTGGGCATCCCCTCCTTTTTGGGTGTGGACCATGTGGTATTTGACACATTAAAATTTTTTACTTTTCATGAAAATTTTAGAAAAAAATCAGGAGTTTAAGCACCATACATGTATAAGAATTTTGGTTGGAATAAACTCTATCAAATAGAGTTTGAAATCAAAACAACTAATTTATTTTGATTTGGTCGTCAAGCAAATACCATGTAAGAAGTATATGAAATATGGGCATGCTTGTCCTCTCTCTATAAAAGAGAGATTTCATAAAAAAATAAATAAAATTTCATGGAGAGTGCATGGGGATTGAATGGCACAAGGATTTGGGAGTCCTAGTCTCACTAAGACTCTTAATTTGACTTGGTCCAACTTGATCCTTGGATCAAATTAAATTAGAATTAATTTAATTAAATTAGATTAAGTCTTAGTATAACTAATAATCTTATTAAATTAGATTAAATTTAATTTAATTTTAATTTAATTTCTAATCAAATTAAAGATTAGGTTCAGTCAAGTCCTAATTGAACTAGGACTAGTTCTTCCTTGCAATTGGCTCATCCAAGAAACCAATTGGACTTGATATAATCAAGCCCAAACAAAATATAATTAAATTATATTTAATTAAATTTAATCTTA
The DNA here is from genome assembly GCA_006176705.1 of Cocos nucifera. Taxonomy (NCBI): domain Eukaryota; kingdom Viridiplantae; phylum Streptophyta; class Magnoliopsida; order Arecales; family Arecaceae; genus Cocos; species Cocos nucifera. The sequence goes on along the minus strand of QRFJ01002106.1, from coordinate 128,370 downwards.
GCCCTCTAGCTTAATCAAATTAAGTCAATTAGTAGTCTGCTAATCAATCCTCCTGCAATACTTGCACTAGGTTAAACATCAATCGTATTGATTGTTTAACCCTAGAATGATTCTTCATCATTGATCAACTATCTGATAAGATTGAGAGCTCTTATATGTGTGACCCAATAGGTTTGAACTTGAGTTGGTAGTATAGGAATCAATTTTTATACCAATCAAATTGACCATCTAGCAATGGTATCCGACGGCCAGATAGGTCGAATGTATAGAAGGACATCCTTAGAACCCATGTGGATATAGTTTCTATATAATTCATCCCCTTAGCCAAAATGCTCATAGGATATCTCAGAGTTTAACTGTTAATTCTGATTAGGTCATCCACATTGTATGTCAAAATACCAAATCCATCTTATGGATTACCTTGGCCAAAATTTTTGCTATATTGAAATAAAGTGATGCATTCTTCCCCAACTCTTGGAGTGGCCAATCCCATCTTGATCACTCATCGACTTAGGAAGTACTTGACTATGCCCAAAAATCTTTTGTTATTGAATTAGAAATTCAGTTAGTCTAATACTAAAGCACAGTGAGTTGCTTGCAAGCCACTATGGTGATCGTAGGTCTAAGGGATATTTATATCTATATTTCACTAGATCAATTTTTGTCAGCAGAATGCTCTAGAATTGGTCACATCTAGTGATGATGTATCCATACATCTCACTTGTATGTCATACCAATATCTTCATATTTTTTTGTTAAGAGGATAACCAACCTATATGGCATACAATTATCCATGCTCGATAAATGCTATCATCCTAATTAACAGCGTATCATTTGATCCTAAACTATTTAAGAACTAATTGATAAATCTTCTCTTTATCAAAACAAAATAGTCCCAAGAACTTTATCACAACAATGGAGTTCATTAAAAGATGTAGACTTTATGATGGAAATATCAAAAATATATTTTATTTAATAATAAATTCATTACAATTATAAGGTAGCACAACTGTCAACAGGCTAACGAATGATTTTGGAACACATTTTTCAACAACTTCCACTTATCCCAAAGTCACTCGGCATAGTATCTAATACCCATCTTCGACTTGTGGTCGTTGAACTCCTTTATCATCAGATCTTTAGTGAAGGGATTAGCTAGATTTTTTTTTCGTCGATCTTCTAAAGGTTGACATCACCTCGATCCATGATCTTCTGGATCAGACGGTAGTGGCACAGTATGTGCTTCATTCATTAGTGTGCTTTTGGTTCTTTCGCCTGAGCAATGGCACCAGTGCTGTCACAATAGGGCAGAACCGGTCCACTAAGAAAAGGTGCTACTCCAAGTATGGTGATAAATTTTCTCAGCCACAAAGCTTTTTTTGCGGCATCTGATGTTGCGATGTATTCTGCTTCACAAACAGAGTCTGTTACTGTATGCTAGTTGGATTTTTTCCAGCAAATGGCTCCGTCATTTAGGATAAAGACATAACCCAATATGTTTCTACTATTATCATGATCAGATTGAAAACTAGAGTCTATAAATTCCTTAATTTTTAGATCTGATTTGCCATAAACCAACCATTGGTCCTTAGTATTTCTTAAATACTTAAGGATGGCTTTTATCACTTTTCAGTGGTTCTTTTCTGGATCAAATTAGTATCTTCTTACTATTCCAAGTGAGTATGCTACATCTGGTCTCGTACATGTCATGGAGTACATGATAGATTCTACTACCAAAGCATATGGGACTCTACTCATATGTTCTCTTTTTTCAGGAGTTGTTGGACAATCCTTCTTAAAGAGAGAAATTTCATAGTTTATCAAAAGATAGCCTTTCTTAAAATTCTCTACGTTGATTCTCTTCAGTATTATTTCTATGTATGTGGACTGGGATAATTCAAGCATCCTCTTAGATCTATTCCTATAGATCTTCATCCCTAGGATATAGGATGCTTCACCCAAGTCTTTCATGAAAAACTGAGATACAACCAAACCTTTATTCTTTGCAGTGCGGGGATGTCATTTCCGATTAAGAGAATGTCATATATGTAAAAAACAAGGAATACCACTGTCGGACCATGCGCCCACTTGTAAATGCAAGGACTCTTCTCCATTCTTAATGAAGCCATACATTTTGATTACCTTATCAAAATGCATGTTCCAACTCCGAGATACTTGCTTCAATCCATAAACAGATCTCTGAAGCTTGCACATCTTGGACTCATCTATAGATATAAACCTCTCAGGTTGTATCATATACACCTCTTCTATCAGATCTTCATTCAAGAAAGTTGTCTTCACATCCATCTACCAGATCTCATAGTCCAGATGGACAGCTATCGCAAGCGTTATCTGAATAGATTTGAGCATTGTTATTGGAGAGAATGTCTCATCATAGTCAATACCATAACGTTGACGATACCCCTTGGCAACCAGACGGACTTTATAAGTCTTCATCTTTCCATCTACACCCCTCTTCCTTTTGAAGACCCACTTCCACCCAATGGGTTTAACCCTTTTGGATGGGTCAACCAATGTCTATGCATGGTTGACCTTCATAGACTCTATTTTGGATTTCATGGCCTCAAGCCATTTTTCAAAATCAGGCCTCTGCATTGCATCCATATAAGTGATTGGATCCTCATTGTTCTCATCGAGTTTGATGGGATCACCATCCTGGACCAAGAAACCATAGTATTTGTCTAGCTAATGCGGTACTCTATCAGATCGCCTTAATGATGCAGGTACATTGAGCTTTGGATGATCTAATCAAATCTGATTCTGGTTCAGCTATAGGTGTGAGTGTTTCTACTTATTGAACTTCGTTAAGTTCAACCTTAGAGGCATTAGTTTCTTCACCAAGAAATTCTTTTTCTAAAAAGATTGTCTTAAGGCTGACGAACACTTTTTGTTCATCAGTATGGTGGAAAATATATTCTTTTGATTCTTTTGGGTACCCTATGAAAGTGCACTTGTCAGACTTAGATCCAGTTTATGTGAGATTAATCGTTTCACATAAGTTGGGCACCCCCAGACCCTGAGGTGTGAAAGTGCTAGCTTACACCCTATCCATATCTCATATGGAGTTTTAATCATAGACTTACTTGGAACCCTATTTGAAAGATAGAAAGCCGATTCGAGTGCGTATCCCCAAAAGGATATCAGCAAGCTGGCAAAACCCATCATGGATTGGACCATGTCTAACAGAGTTCGATTCATCCTTTCTAACACACCATTATGCTGCGATGTTCCTGGAGGAGTCCATTGGGAAAAAATCTCATTTTCTCCTAAATATATGAGAAACTCCCTGGAAAGATATTTTTCTCCTCGATCAGATCAAAGAATTTTAATACTCTTTTCTATTTATTTTTCTACTTCACTTCAAAATTATTTAAATATTTCAAATAAATCCAACTTATGTTTCATCAGATAGACATATCCATACCTAGATAAATCATTTGTGAAAGTGATAAAGTAGAAATATCCATCTTTAGCACTAGTGATCATAGGTCCACATATTTCAATATGTACTAGACCTAAGAGCTCAATAGCTCTCTCACCTTATCCAGTAAAAGGTGACTTGGACATTTTTTCAAGTAGACAAGACTTATAGGTTGGAAGTGATTCACAATCACTGACTTTGTAGATTTCCTCTTGAGTCAACCTATTTATCTTGTTCTTGTTTATGTGACCTAGCCTACAGTGCCATAAGTATATATCTAATACATTATCTAATCTAGGGTGCTTGTCAGTGGAATAGACCACATTAATAGGTTGTGATAACATATATACACCATTATTTATGTGTCCAAAGAATATATTAACACCATTCATAATGACATTACAAAACTCTTTCTTTATTAAAATTTTATTATTGTCTTTGGACAAAAGGCCTATAGAAATGACATTCAAAAAAAAATTAGGACAAAAATGACAATCACTAAGAATAATGATGTGAGATCCAAATACAGGTTTCAAGATTCCTAATGCTAGAATTGGAACTAGTCTTCCATCTCCAACACTCAGGAACCTCTCATCTTGCTCAAATTTTCTACTAACCTACAACCCTTGTAACAAATTACAAATATGGTAAGAGCTATCGGTATCCAATACCTAATCAGTAATACCACAAATAGAGAAATTGCAAGGAGTTATCATATAGAAACCTTGTCTAGCAACAACTTGCTTCTTTCTCGACCTATTTGGATCCAAGGAGGCAATGTTTTGAGGATAGTTTCTCTTTCAGTGTCCTCCTCTTCCTGCAAAAGAAGCACTCAACTTGACTCTTATCAGGCTATACTTTCTTGATCTAGCTCTGCATAAATGTTCCAGCCTGAACATGCACCTTCTTACTCTTCTTCTTCTTATTCTTCTTTCCATTCTTAGAGTCAAGAACCAGAAGAAGACCCTTCTGTTAGATATATGTGCTCTAGAAGCTAGATTGACTGACACTTGTAATACACTTTTAAGGGTAAAATTATAATTTTAACTATAAATAATAAAATAGATTATTTTCTATCATAGTGTGTATTTAAAAGTATCTGTGATACATCCCTTGAGTTAGTGGTAATAATAGTTCATATTTTCAAGACTTGAAAATTTAAGGCATGAATTTTCATTATTAACTCATAAAATGCTTCCAACCGTAGAATCATCATGAAAATGGTGATTGATCTAGAAGGTTAGTGTATGATTGCTTCTTTTGGATGGATAAGTCTTGAGTCTATGATGTAGAGACATCGGAGTGAGAGTACAGGTACTCGTTAGTGAATGAGGGCACTGAGCGTGACCACCTTGAGCAATCATGAGGAAGTCTACCTTCTCATCGATGACTAGCTCAAAGCTGCAGTAGTATGTCTGGTTCTTTGATCTGAGGTACATCAGCAGTTCACCTTGATGGTATTATAGTTTGACTATACCATAACTCAGTCTCCTAGCCATTCAAAATCCTGAGGTATATGTTGGCAATTACATGTTCATTGTAGGAATTGGATTACACCAATAGGGAATCTGTCTACCTCGGTAGATAAGGAGCAACCCTATGATGATCATGAGTGTTGGGGATAAATTCCACTCCTGCCGAAGTCTAGTTCGATGCTCAGCCTAATGCAACCAGTAGCCATGGAAGAGCTTCAGTAGACGGGTCTTAGCCAAACTCTTAGGGCCGATTGAACTGCTCAGCGGTCGGGTCCTAGCCAAAATCCCCAGCAGCCGAGCTCCTTCGAACTCCCAGCGGTCAAACTCCTCAGCGATCGTCCCTCGATCAAACTCCTCAAGGATCATTCCTTCAATTGATCGAGCTCCTTCGAACTTCCAACGGTCGAACTCCTCGGTAGTCGTCCCTCGATCGAACTCCTCAAGCGGCCATCCCCTTCAGTCGGTCGAGCTCCTTCGGACTCCTAGTGGCCGAACTTCTCAGCAATCATCCCTCGACCGAACTCCTCAAGCGGCCATCCTTTCAGCTGGCCGAGCTCCTTCGGACTCCCAGCGGTTGAACTCCTCAGCGGTCGAACTCCTTTCGAGCTTCCCCTTGACCAAACTTTCCTGGAATTGATATATGCCAAAGTCCATCGATCAATGCCTGCTTTTTAGGAGCCATGGCTATTAAAGCTGGACGAACGATCACCATCAGTCTGCCATAAGTGAGGCTACAGCAGCTCCGCCAGACCTCGAGCAGTCCACCACTGTTAGACGGCATGGCTGTCGCTTTCGATCTGACGACATCATCCTCTCCACATCAAATTTGGTGCAGCCTCGAGTGATCTACCATCAGATAGTTGTAACTATCACCATCAAGCTCTGCTTATAAAAAGGACCCTTTAGATATGCTATTCTCTGATCGCTAACCTCTGATCTCTAAGTTCTCCTCTTCTTCTCTAAGCTCAGCGAAACTCATTCTTGAGCACACCATTCCTGTTGGCCAGAGCTAACTTGATCGTTGGAGGGTCTTACCGGAGCCACCCCCTGACCAGCTTCGGATGGGACTTTATTTTTCAGATCTTCGATGGCGACCTCATCGACATCCACTCCAGTAGATTTTGGTAACAACCAATTTTTGCATCAACAGATTAGCACTAGAAGGAGGGCCCGAACCTCTGGGGTTCTCTTGTTCTTAAAGAAGTGCTCGGTGATGATTTCTCTCTTCCCTCTCCGGAGATCTCTCTTCTTCCTCACTAGAGTTCTTTCTCGAAGAGAAAATGCCTCCTAGGAGAGCTTCGACTCAGCGATCATTGGCCTACGCATCAGGTCCATCTACTTTCATTTCAGCTCTAGCATCCCAGGTTCCACACGAAGCCACCATAGACGTGGAGTAGTTCAACCTATTGGTCGGGTTCATGGCCCCGCCGAAATGATGCTGGCCGTGTGACAACCCCCGATGGAGACTTTGCCAGCAAACCCACCATGAGGATGCAAGGAACCGACCTTAAGGAAGAGCATTCGAGCATAACAATCGCCCTAAGGAAGGATAAATGGAGAGCAGAAGTTCTCTCGCATAATCGAAATGAAGTTCGGTGGAAGCAAGGCCAAACTCTCCCTCAAAGCTCATCATCAGAATGAAGTTCGGTGCAAGCGAGGCCGAACTCTCCCTTAAAGCTCATCATCGAAATGAAGTTCGACGGAAGCAAGGCCGAACTCCCCCTGAAAGCTCATCATCGGAATGAAGTTTGGCGCAAGCGAGGTCGAACTCCCTCTCGGGCATGACTCTAAGGAAGCCCCGACAAAGGGACATGAAGCTCTCCCACAAAAGGTTTCGCGGGAAAGTGGAATGAACTTCGGTGCAAGTGAGGCTGAACTCCCCTCGAAGCTCATCATCGGAATGAAGTTCGACGGAAGCAAGGCCAAACTTCCCCTGAAAGCTCATCATCGGAATGAAGTTTGACGCAAGCGAGGCCAAACTCCCTCTCGGGCATGACTCTAAGGAAGCCCCGACAAAGGGACATGAAGTTCTCCCATGAAAGGTTTTGCAGAAAAATGGAATGAACTTTGGTGCAAGCGAGGCCAAACTCCCCTCGAAGCTCATCATCAGAATGAAGTTCGATGGAAGCAAGGCCGAACTCCCCCTCAAAGCTCATCATCGGAATGAAGTTTGTTATAAGCGAAGCCGAACTACCTCTCGAGCATGACTCTAAGGAAGCCCCGATAAAGGGATATGAAGTTCTCCCATGGAAGGTTTCGCAGAAAAGCGGAATGAACTTCGGCGCAAGCAAGGCCGAACTCTCCCTCGAAGCTCATCGTCAGAATGTAGTTTGATGGAAGCAAGGCCAAACTCCCCCTGAAAGCTCATCATCGGAATGAAGTTCGACGCAAGCAAGGCCGAACTCCCTCTTGGGCATGACTCTAAGGAAGTCCCGACAAAGGGACATGAAGTTCTCCCATGGAAGGTTTCGTGGGAAAGTGGAATGAACTTCGACGCAAGCGAGGCCGAACTCCCCTCGAAGCTCATCATCAAAATGAAGTTCGATGGAAGCAAGGCCGAACTCCCCTCAAAGCTCATCATCGAAATGAAGTTCGGTGCAAGCGAGGCCAAACTCCCTCTCTAGCATGACTCTAAGGAAGACCCGACAAAGGGGCATGAAGTTCTCCCATGGAAGGTTTCGCAGGAAAGCGGAATGAACTTTGGCGCCAGCGAGGCCGAACTCCCCCTCGAAGCTCATCATCGGAATGAAGTTCGATGGAAGGAAGGCCAAACTCCCTCTCAAAGCTCATCATCGGAATGAAGTTCGATGGAAGCGAGGCTGAACTCCCTCTCGAGTATGACTCCAAGGAAGCCCCGATAAAGGGGCATAAAGTTCTCCCACAGAAGGTTCCATAGGAAGTACGGCCGCGCTCACGACCTCCCCAGCGCAAGCAAGGCCCGAACTTTTTAAGCTCACCACGAAGGAAGTTCCGACAGAAGGGCACGAAGAAGTCCTCCTCCTGAAAGGTTCTGCAACTACGCCCCCCTCAACGACCCTCAAAGTCAAATTCTCATGGAGGTTAAGAAAGAGCTGCTAAGGCCAGAAGGACTACGGTCTCCCCCAAATATGCGCGATCGAAGAAAGCAATGCCCCTACCATCGCGACCATGGCCATGACACTAAGGAATACATTCAGCTCCGAGATGAAATTGAGGAGATCGTCAGAAAGGGGCGGCTAAGTAAATTCCTCCGACGCCAGCCTGAAGCAGAAGATCGGCCAAGGCCACTGTCGTAACCAGAAATGATAAGGTCGGCCGCCTCACGGTGTCATCAACGTTACCCCGAGGAGGATCTTGGTACATCGACAATTCGTCATCTCCCAGCGACAAAGCCAAGAGAAGCTTTCTCCAAATTGAGAAGGCCAGCATGAGATAGAGGAGGTCATCCGACCCGGACCTCGCTGCCCAAGGAAACCCAGAGGAACAATGCCCCCACGAACCTAAAATGGGGATGTGCTACCAGTAACTCCCCCTCGGTAAAATTCTCTCCCAACAAATAATATTGTTTCTGGGTGCAAAAACTATGTGATGACATGGAAGAAGTAGTTGATAGTTGCCATGTCAAGAACAGGAGGAGAATCTAATCCTAACACGAGCAGGTCAAAGACCTTCAACCTCGGCCAGAGATAAGATCTCTTTCGAGCAAAGGCCTCGTTCACAAAGGACGAGATGGGGGGAGAGGCCCCAACAATGGCCTTATGTGCCCCCACAGTCCATTAGGAATAGGAGGAGAACCTCGTCCTAATGCAAGCAAAGTTGAAGGCCTCATTCACAAAGGACGAGACGGGGGGAGAGGCACGGACGACGGTCCGAATGTGCCCACACAGCCCGTTAGGAACAGGAGGAGAACCTCATCCTAACACGAGCAAAGTTGAAGGCCTCGTTTATCTTAGACGAGATGGGGGGAGTTGGACGATGGTTCGAATGTGCCCCCATAGCCCGTTAGGAAACATGAGGAGAACCTCATCCTAACGCGAGCAAAGTTGAAGGCCTCATTCACAAAGGACGAAATGAGGGGAGAGGCACGGATGATGGTCCATATGTGCCCTCACAGTCCATTAGGAACAGGAGGAGAACCTCATCCTAATGCGAGCAAAGTCGAAGGCCTCGTTCACCTTAGATAAGATGGGGGGAGACGGACGATGGTCTGAATGTGCCCCCATAGCCCATTAGGAACAGGAGGAGAACCTCATCCTAATGCGAGCAAAGTCGAAGGCCTCATTCACAAAGGATGAGATGGGAGGAGAGGCACGGACGACGGTCCGAATGTGCCCCCATAGCCTATTAGGAACAGGAGGAGAACCTCATCCTAACGCAAGCAATGTTGAAGGCCTCGTTCATCTTAGACGAGATGGAGGGAGATGGACGACGGTCCGAATGTGCCCCCATAGCCCATTAGGAATAGGAGGAGAACCTCATCCTAACGCGAGCAAAGTCGAAGGCCTCATTCACAAAGGATGAGATGGGGGGAGAGGCACGGACGACGGTCCATATGTGCCCCAATAGGCCATTAGGAATAGGAGAAGAACCTCATCCTAATGCAAGCAAAGTCGAAGGCCTCGTTCACCTTAGACGAGATGGGAGGAGACGGACGATGGTCCGAATGTGCCCCCACAACCCGTTAGGAACAGGAGGAGAATCTCATCCTAACGCGAGTGCCCGCATCAACCTCGATCGCAAGAGATATGATCTCTCCCGAGCGACCGAGCCAACCTTGGCTAGAGATAAGATCTCTCTCGAGCGACCGCGACAACCTCGACTAGAGATATGATCTCTCTCGAGCGATAACCTTGGCTAAAGATAAGATCTCTTACCTTGGCTAGAGATAAGATCTCTTTCGAGCGATCGAGCTAACCTCGACCAGAGATAAGATCTCTCTCGAGCGACCGAGCCAATCTTGGCCAAAGATTGGATCTCTTCCGAGCGCCCGTATTGACCTCGACTGCAAGAGAAATCTCCTCCGAGTCAGCCTCGACTGTAGGAGACAATGTCGCCTCCGATGAGCTCAACCTCCGACCTTGATCATAGGAGACGAAGCCAACCTCAACCTCGATTGAAGATGGGATCTCCCCCGGGCCTCAACTTCAACATCAACTTTAGTTGGAGATGAGATCTTTTCCGAGCTTTGACCTAAACTAGCATGGAGCCCAGAAGAAAATTTTGGCAGTCGTCTTTTCTGCACTCCCTTCAGCAGTTGGGTCTTAGCCGAACTCCCCAGCGGTTGAGCTCCTTCGAACTTCCAGCGGCCAAACTCCTCAGTGGTCGTCCCTCAACCGAACTCCTTAAGCGGCTGTCCCTTCAGCGGGCCAAGCTCCTTCGAACTTCCAGCAGTCAAACTCCTCGATAGTCGTCCCTCGATCGAACTCCTCAAGCGGCCATCCCCTTCAACCGATCGAGCTCCTTCGAACTATCAGCGGTCGAACTCCTCAACGGTCATCCCTCGATCGAACTCCTCAAGTGGTCGTCCCTTCAGTCGACCGAGCTCCTTCGGACTCCCAGCGATCGAACTCCTTCCGAGCTTCTCCTTGGTCGAACTTTTCTGGAATTGATATATGTCGAAGTCCATCCATCAATGCCTACTTTTTGGGAGCCATGGCTATTAAAGCTTGACGAACGGTCACTATTAGTCAACCATAGGCAAGGCTACAGCGGCTCCACCAAACCTCGAGCAGTCCACCACTGTCGGACGGCATGGCTATCGCTTTCAATCTGACGACATCATCCTCTCCGCATCAAATCCGATGCAGCCTCGAGCGACCAGCCATCAAACAACTACAGCTATCACCATCAAGCTCCACCTATAAAAAGGACCCTCTAGATACGCTATCCTTTGATCGCTAACCTCTGATCTCTAAGCTCTCCTCTTCTTCTCTAAGCTCAATGAAACTCATTCTCGAGCACTCCATCCTGTTGGCCAGAGCTGACTTGATTGTCGGAGGGTCCTGTCAGAGCCATCCCCCCACCGACTCTGGACGACACTTTATTTTGCAGGTCCCCAACGACGACCTCATCGGCCTCCACTCTAGCGAATTTCGACGACGACCAGTTTCTGCATCAACAATGAGAATCAAGTCCATAAGCCCATGGCCATGGCAGAGTGAAATAATTGAAAAAATTTCTATTAGGGTTTTTACATTGGACTTGAATCAATGATTAATTCATATGATAAAAATTAGGGTTTGACAAGATCATCTTAACCCTAATCTGATCGAAGCTCAAGATAGAGAAACTTAATTGCATAGGTAACTACACCAAGAGGTTTGCTTTCAGTTCTGATGGGTTACCACTATATGCTGCTAGGTGTCATTGGTTGATTTTGGGAGCAATTAGAATAATTTGGATGATCGATCATACTAGTTATCTGAATCAAAAAAGTTCTGATCCATTGGAAGATATTTCGATGATGTTGATGATAGAGATCACGACATATCCCATTACCATATGAAATTAAACCTAACTGGATCACACAAATAAGGATTTAGATCTGAATATCATCAATTGAATTAACCCAGTTCAATTGATTTGAATAAGATTCAATTAGGTTCAAGAAAATCATGCTAGCACACAATTGATTCTAATGTTCTCCTTTAACAATCATTAAAGCTTATCTCGACTGAGCCAAATATATTTGGACTCACTCAGAAACCTTTACTTGATTTGACTGAAGCTTGTCTAGGTCAGAAAAGGATTGTCTTAATTTATGAGATAAATTTGAGATAACACCTGCCATTTTTCATCACCTGCTAAATCTTATCTTCGGACATTGATCAAATGTTGATCCTAGACACTTAGACATTTGCCCATATGTCATGCACCCATAGGAGAGTACCTGTGAGCTTGTCCCCTTGCTAAAAAGTAAATAGAAAGGGGGCACATGCATAGGGAGGCATGCGCTCCATAAGGATAAAAGATGGAGTCCCATACAGATGGGACTCCAGGTCGCTTCAGGGGATTAAACTGTATGGTACCAAGAAGTATTGTTTGACCAGTCTTGGCACCACTTAAGGAGAGTTTTAAGGGTCTCTCATCTAATTGGATCAGATGATGTCATCCTACTAATCAGATTTAGATCTGATTGTACAAAGGACCATGATTGGCTAGGATGATGTGGCACTGCATGGCGCAGCAGGGTCTATATAAACCCTGTCTACGCCTAGAATTTACTTCTTCTATCTTTAGCCCACACCACATAACCCCTCTCCCTCCTTCTCCAAGCCACCCTCTGATCCTCTCTCTCTTCTCCATGCCCAAGGGCTTTTGGGCATGAACAAGGTGCGATCCAAGCAAGTGAAAAGCGCTAGAAAAGAAAGAAGGCAGCACTACTGCAAGAGACAACGGCTGTTCTTGAAAAGCCATTTTAAAGATCTTCAAGATCAGATCAAGATCTAATTTTTAGAAGATTGATTGAGAAGAAGATCTTCAAATCATACTTGAGTAGATACCGATTGAGGCTAAGCACTTGCATGGCTACATCCAGAACCTCAGGCAAACATCGAGATCATCATAGGATAATTGGATTACCCAAAACAAAGATAAAATTAAATTAGATTTAATTTTAATTTTAATTTTTATTATTAGATTAATAAGATTAGATTTTAGGAGTCTCAAATCTAATTAGGATCATAGAGAAAAAATTTTTAAAATATCTCTTCTGATCCAATCAGATCTGAGTAAACCTAACCCAAAAAATAGGTTTTTTCCTTCAACTGGTATCAGAGCCAGGTTCCATAATTCATTAGATCTAATTTTAATTTATTTTTAATTTAATAATTAGATGATTTTAAATGTCATATTGGATATGATTAGATCTAAAATCAAAAAATTAAAAATTAAATAATCTAGATCTAAGATGTATGAGATGCATGATTAGACTAGGAATAGAATTATTCTATGTGTAGTCTAGCATGATCATAATTTTAATTTGATTAATTATAATTTTTAGATCTATTTATTTAATATTTTTTGATATTACAAATATTATAATTATATCTAAAAGATAAAAAATAAATTTATTTAATTTATTAATATGAGATATGATAGATGCATGTTTAGACTAGTTGTAGAATAGTTCTACAAAATTATTTAGAATAAATTTTAATTTGATATGATCAAATTTAAATCTTATTTTTTAGATATTTATGAGATAATTTAGATATAAAAATATTCATGATATGATACATGAGATGTATGCAAAACATATTTTTAGTTAGATTAATTTTTATATATGTGATATATGATGTAGATCTAACTAGTTTTGTAGATTTATCATGTTTCTGATTAGGACGTTCCCCTTGGCCATCTGATGATAAGAACGAAGTAGGAATTAAAGGCCCTCTCCTCCCATTCGATGGGGTGTTATTATGGTGAGTAGGGATGTTGCGCGTTCGACCTTAATCAAAAATCAAAAAAAATTATTTTCTACAAAATCCTAGATCCTAAAATCCTAGGATTTTATATACATATTTTATTTATGAACCCTAAACTTAATTGAGAATTAAGATTATGAAATATATTAGATCTAAAATTGAGAATTTTTAGATCTAAGACATATTCATAAAATTGGGTTCGGGCTTAGGTAGCTCAATTAGGTATAGCGATTGATCAAACTGAATCGAGAGTTGATTAAGTAGGATCAAGAGTACTTAAATTAACCAGTCTAATAGGATTATGTCTGGGTCAAGGTCGAGTCACATGAGTGATCGATCAAGTTAAGATCAAATTAGGCTCAGTGGTTAGAGTCTGGATTGTAGGCTAATCCGATTGGTTCTGGCTGAACAATTTGGTGTCTAAGGTAAGTTTAGCAGATACGACTGACTGATTTTTATTTGAAAACTACTCGACTCGAATGCATTCTTATCGAGTTAATAGCATATCCCTTCCACCGGTCTCACTTACCTGGCTATATTTGTCGACCCAGTCTTGATCTAAGGTGGCTAACAATCCGAGCTAATCCATGCCACTAGGTTAGTCAAAATGATTATGGCTATTTCAAGTCATGTTTAAAGAGACCAAAATCAAATCTCTCTAAGAAAAGATGAAGTCTAAGGTCTTCCACCATTGTAGATGTGTGGGCCCTTCTTAGGGTTGATTATTCTCAACTGGTCATAGTGGTTCAGTTGCACCGAAAAGATGCAACCATATCTATTAGACATTGGATAATACAGGCTGGAGGATGAATTGAGCTCAATATTTCAGATATGATGAGAAATCCAATTAGGAATCCAATCTGTGCAAATGGTGGGTCTGACTTAACTAAAGAGTGGATCAATATTCTGGGCATGGTGAGATTCATGAATTAGAGACCATGTCTGGATGCACCATGATTAGAGAAACATTGGATAAGAGTTGTTCACTCATTAGCTAATCCATCACTAATAACTATTAGGTGAGGTGATGAGTCAGTTGGTGGAACTACACCACCCACTAGAATTCAGTAATCATTGAGATTTTTGCATCTCTACAAAGGAAGTGTAGAAATCTGAAAAGATAGCGGGAGCTAATTTATTAAAAAATTAAATTTCTAAACAAATTGATCAAGTATTAATTACAAAATCTAACTAGAAACTTTGACTCTCTATAGAAAAAAAAAAATGTCTGCATCCAACCCACTAGCCCATATCCTGGACACCCATAGACTGATCAAACCCAATTACAAGGATTGGCTCTAAAACTTTAAAATTATTTTAGATTTTCAGAAGTTGACTCATGTATTAGACCAGGATTCTCCCACCTTGATAAATGGATGGATGAAGATAATAAGGCCAGATACTACATATTGGACTCGATGTCTGATAAGCTTCAGTGCCAACATGAAGATATCAAGACTGTCCACCAAATGTTGGCTCACCTACAAAAGTTGTTTGGTGAATAGAGTCGCGAAGCCAAATATCAGGTCACTAAACAACTATTTAAGGCTAAAATGCATGATGGATAGTTAGACCAAGATCATTATCTGATGATGATTAAGAACTTAGAAGAGCTTAAGAAGCTCGGAGTGAAGTTAGACCAGGATCTACAAAATGATATAATTCTACAATCCTTGACTGATGCGTATGGACAGTTCATCATGAACTACCATATGCATAAACTTCAGAATACTCTGATCAAGCTTATGAATATGCTGGTTACTACTAAGCATTCTATGAAAGATTCTAAAGGCTCAGTACTTGCTATGGAATGGACATCTTTCAAGAAAAATTTTTTTAGAAAGAAGAAGAAGTCTATGAAAAAATAGAAGATGGAAGGTGGAAAGAAAAAGAAGGCAGAGCTGAAGAAGAAAGCCACTAACAAAGGAAAGTATTTCCATTATAATACTGACGGCCCTTGGAAGCGGAACTGCCCTACGTACCTGACCACTTTGAAGAATAAGAAGGAGATAGGTCCTTCTAGAGGTATGCTCATTATTGAATATAACCTTATGGTTTCTTCTGCATCCAGTTGGGTGCTTGACTCTAGTTCTAGTGATCATTTGTGCACTTCTATGCAGGATCTTAAGGATAGCAGAAGGCTGAGGAATGGTGAGATGATCCTACACATCGAAAATAGAGCAAGAATTGCTACTGTGGTCATGGGAACCTACCCTCTTCGACTACCATCTGGCATAAATTTAGTACTTAGGGATTATTATTATATGCCTACTATAAGCAGGAATTTGATTTCTATTTCATGTTTAGCACAAGAAGGCTATGTAATTAGTTTTCTTAAGGACCATTATAATATTCTTTATGAAAAAAATAAAATTACAAATAGTTTTCTTATTAACAATCTCTATTAGTTACATATTGATGTATTTATCTTTAATATCGAGCAAAATATGAATTCCATAAGAGCAAAATGTGAATTCCATAAGATCAAAATGACCTAAGGATAGTCCAAATGATAGGTATCTATGGCACCTAAGGTTAGGTCATGTAGCAGAAGATAGGATTAACAAATTGAAGAAAACCAGGCTATTGAGTTCTTTGACTTTCAAGTCATATCCAGTTTATGAATCATGTCTTCATGGCAAAATGACTAAGCTCCCTTTTGTAGGACATGGGGAAAGGGCCATGGAACTACTTGCCCTAGTACATATTGATGTGTATGGTCCATTTGATGTGCCGGCTAAAGCAACTTTGACTACTTCATAACCTTTATCGATGATTTATCTCGCTATGGGTATGTGAATCTTATGAGATACAAGTCTGAAGCCTTTGAAAAATTTAAGAAATTCAAACATGAAGTTAAAAAGAAAACTGAAAAACTCATTAAGGTTCTTCGATCAAATCGAGGAGGCAAATACCTTAGTTGAAAATTCTTAGACTATCAAAAGCAAAATGAAATAGTCTCTCAATGGACTCCATCTAGAATACCTCAACTCAATGAAATTTCAGAATGGAGGAATCGGACCCTATTAGATATGGTCCGATCTATGATGAGCTTCATAGACCTTCCTAATCTTCTATGGGAACATAGTTTGTTAATTGCTATATATTTACTGAATAGGGTTTTCTCTAAAACCATTCCTACCACACCATATGAGATATGGTATGGAAAGAAACCAAGTCTTAGTCATCTCAGAACTTGGGATTGTCTGGCTCATGTCAAAAGACAACAAGCGGACAAGTTAGATTATAGGTCCTTTAGAGCTCGATTCATAGGATATCCTAAAGAGTCATTAGGATATTATTTCTACATTCTAGAAGACCATAATGTGATTGTGAGTTAGCATGCCTTCTTTCTTGAAAAATAGTTTATTCAAGATGGTGGCATTGGAAAGCAGATCAAGCTCCAGGAAAAAATCTCACAATAGCAATGAGTTAAGGACCCTATGAAACCAAATTAGGTTGAGCCAATACAATCACTACCTCCTTCACCTCATAGATTAGAAAGGATTTCTCATCCTCCTGAGAGGTACTTAGGTACTATTTTAGAGAAAGTAAAGAAAATATTCCTCATAGGTAATGGAGTGCATTGTGATGATCCCAAAACCTATGATGAGATAATATTAGATATCAACTCCGAGAAATGGTTAGAGGTAATGAAATCAGAAATTGACTCGATGCACTCAAATCAAGTCTGAACCTTGGTAGATCCACTAGAAGGTATAGTACCTCTTGGATGTAAATAGATCTACAAGAGAAAGATTGGAGTAGATGAAAATATGGAGATATTCAAAGCTAGATTAGTGGCAAAAGGGTATAGTCAGCATGAAGAAATTGACTATTAGGATACCTTTTCACCAGTAGCCATGCTAAAATTCATCCGTACATTGCTTACTATTGCAGCCTATTTTGATTATGAAATATGGCAAATGGATGTGAAAATGACATTCTTAAATGGATACCTTGAGAAAGATATCTATATGAAACAACCACTAGGTTTCACATCTAGTGATGTTGATCACAAAGTATGCAAGCTACAAAGATCCATATATGGACTTAAGCAAGCATCTCAGAGCTAGAATACTCATTTTAATGATGTATTTAAATTATTTGATTTCATCAAGAACGAGAAGGAACCATGTATTTTTAAAAAGATCAGTGGGAGTGTTATTGTCTTCCTCATACTATACATGGATGATATCCTCCTTATTGGAAATGATATTTCCATGTTGACCAACATTAAAATATGGTTATCTAAAGAATTCTTCATAAAAGACCTAGGAGAAGCATCCTTTATTCTAGGAATTAAGGTCTATAGAAATAGACCGAATAGCATGTAAGGTCTTTCACAGAAGATGTACATAGAGGAAGTGCTAAATTGGTTTATCATAGAAAACTCAAAGAGGGGATTGGTATCCTTCAGACATGGCATTCATCTCTCGAAGAAAATGTATCCCAACACACTTGAGGAGATTGAACGCATGAGCAAGATTTCTTATGCTTCAGCAATAGGGAGCCTCATGTATGCTATGTTATGTACACGACCTGATATAGCCTATATTGTGAGTGTCATGAGTAGATATCAGTCAAATCCAAGTAAAGAATACTGAACTTCTGTGAAATATATCCTTAAATACTTGAGAAGAACTAAGGATATGGTGTTGGTTTTTGGTAATGAAGAACTCCAAGTCTAGGGGTATATAGACTCAAATTTTATATCTAATATAGATGATCGAAAGTCAACATCTGGGAGTCTATTTGTGTGTAATGATGGTGCTATCAGTTGAAAGAGTTCCAAGCAGACAGTGATAGCAGATTCCGTCATGAAAGCAGAGTACATCATTGTGTCAGAAGCTACGAAAGAGGCATTCTGGTACAAGAAGTTCGTCACAGAGATTGGAGTGATGCCATCGGATGCCACTCCTCTATACTACGATAATAATGGCACCATAGCCCATGCTAAGGAGTCAAGGTCTTACCAAAAATCCAAGCACATCGGGCGGCGATGCCACCTCATCCACGATTATCTTGAGAAAGATTACATCGAGGTTAAGAGAGTCGACTCCGTAGATAATGCGGCAGATCTACTTACAAAATCATTGGGCCAGCAAAAGATCGAAGCCCACCTTGAGAAGATGGGAGTTAGATTTATAGCCAATTAGCTTTAGATCAAGTGGAAGTTTGTTAGATATGTGTGCCCTAGAAACCAGATTAGCTGACACTTGTAATACACTTCTAAGGATAAAATTATAATTTTAACTATAAATAATAAAATAGATTATTTTTTATCACAGTGTGTATTTGAAAGTGTCTATGATACATCTCTTGAGTTAATGATAATGATAGTTCACATTTTCAAGAGTTGAAAATTTAAGACATGAATTTTTCATTATTAACTCATAAAATGCTTCCGACCGTAGGATCATAAAGAGAATGGTGATTGATCTGAAAGGTTGGTGTACGATCGCTTCTTTCGGATAGATGAGTCTTGAGTCTATGGTGTAGAGACACCAGAGTGAGAGTATAGGTACTCATTAGAGAATGAGGACACTGAGTGTGACCACCTCGAGCAGTCATGAGAAAGTCTACCTTTTCGTCGATGACTGGCTCGAAGCTGCAGTAGTGTATCTGATTCTTTAATCTGAGGTGCATCGATAGTTTACCTTAAGGGTGTCATAGTTTGACTACATCATAACTCAGTCTCCTAGCCATTCGGAACCCTGAGGTGTATGTTGGCTATAGTATGTTCATTGTAGGAATTAGATTGCACCAATAGAGGATCTATCTACCTCGGTAGATGAGAAGCAGCCCTATGATGATCGTGAGAATCAAGTCCATAAGCCCATGGCCATGGCAGAGTGAAATAATAGAAAGAGATTCTATTTGGGTTTTCACATTGGACTTGAATCGAATGATTAATTCATATGATGGAAATTAGGATTTGATGAGATCACCTTAACCCTAATCTAGTTGGAGCTCAAGATAGAGGAATTAATCACATAGATAACTGCACCAAGAGGTTCGCTTTCAGTTTTGATGGGTTGCCACCATATGCTGCTAGGTGTCACTAGTGAATTTTTGGAGCAATTAGAATGATTTGGATGATTGATCATACTAGTTGTCTGAATCAGAAAAGTTCTGATCCATCAAAAGATATTTCGATGATGTTGATGATAGAAATCACGACATATCCCATTACCATATGGAACTAACTCTGACTGGGTCACACAAACAAGAGTTCTGATCTGGACATCATCAATTAAATTAATCTAGTTCAATTAATTTGAATAAGATTCAATTAGGTTCAAGAAAATCGTGCTAGCACACGATTGAGCCTAATGTTCTCCTTTAATAATCATTAAAGCTTATCTCGACTGAGCCAAATGTGTTTGAGCTCACTCAGAAATCTTTACTTGGTCTGACTAGAGCTTGTCCAGGTCAGAAAAGGGTTATCTTAATCTATGAGATAAATTTGAGACAACACCTACCATTTTCCATCACTTGCTAAATCTTGTCTTCGAACATTGGTCAAATGTTGATTCTGGACACTTAGATATTTGCCCATGTGTCATGCACCCATAGAAGAATACCTAGGGTCTTATCTCCCTACTAAAAAGTAGACAGGAAGGGGGTGCACACCTAAGAAGGCGTACACCCCATGAGGATAAAAGATTCGTGCGCTCCATTGGATAAAAGATGGAGTCCCATACAGATGGGACTCCAGGTTGCTTCAGGGGATTAAACTATGTGGCGCCAAGAAGTCTTGTTTGATCAATCTTGGCACCACCTAAGGAGAGTTTTGAGGGTCTCTCATCTGATTGGATCAGATGATGTTATCCCACCAATTAGATATAGATCTGATTGTATAAAGGGCCATGATTGGCCAAGATGATGTGGCACTGCATGGCGCAACAGGGTCTATATAAACCCTATATGTGCCTAGAATTTACTTCTACTATCTTTAGCCCATGCCACATAGCCCCTCTCCCTTCTTCATGCCACCCTCTGGTCCTCTCTTTCCACTCCACGCCCAAGGACTTTTGGGCACGAACAAGGTGTGATCCAAGCAAGTGAAATGTGCTAGAAAAGAAAGAAGGCGTCACTGCTGCAAGAGATAATGGCTGTTCTTCAAAAGTCATTTTAAAGATCTTCAAGATCAGATCTAGATCTAATTTTTGAAGGATTGATTAAGAAGGAGAAGATCTTCAGATCCTGCCCAAGTGGATATCGGTAGAGGCTAGGCACTTATGTGGCTACATCCAGAACCTTAGGCAAACATCGAGATCATCATAGGATAATTGGATTACCCAAAACAAAGGTAAAATTAAATTAGATTTAATTTTTATTTTTATTTTTATTATCAGATCAATAAGATTAGATTTGAGAAGTCTTAGATCTGATTAGAATCTTAGAGAAAAAATTTTTAAAATATACCTCCTGATCCAATCAGATCTGAACGAATCTGATCCAAAAAATAGATTTTTTTCTTCGCCTTCCACTAAGTCCACCAACTCCTTATGGAGCTGGTGATCCTTCTCAATGTTCTAAAGTAACCCTAGTAACCTATGATAGTTTACTTTAGGCTTTGTCATTCTATAATGAGTAAGGAATGGGAGATAAGATTTGGACAATGAGTTTAAAATCACATCTTTTCCTAGTTGCTCGTGCAAGAAAATTTGAGCTTGCTCAAACACTCTATCAGCTTGATCATGTACAGTATATGATCAGTGACTGATGCTCCATCCCTCATCCTAGCATTGAAGATGGCACAACTAGTCTTGTGCCTCTCAACATCATCAGATGTGCCAAAAGATTCATTCGATACTTGAATCATGTCTTCTAGCTGAGCAAACTAGAATCTATGACTGAACTTGTCGATCATGGCTACTAGCATGATACAATGCATCGTGATTCAATCATTAAACCACTTTTGATAAGTGTCTTTAACTATTCCACGTGCATTGGGTGTTGACTCCTCAGGTGCTAGATCTGTCAGCACGTACAAGATCCATTCATATTCTAGGACAATCTTCAACTTATGGTACCAATTATCGAAGTTGTGTCCCACTAGCTTATCATTGTCTAACAATGATCAGAGCGAAAGAAAAGTGGCCATGTCAGCATAAAGAAAAATCAAAATCTAATTAGTAATTGATTCATTAAACCTAAAGATTTGGACTTTAATCAAAATGTTCTCGCACTATTTTATTTGAATTGATAGCCTCTACTTCCAATTCGAGAAATTATCCTAATTCCTTAGTGGATACTAGAATCCATATAGACTCCACACAAGTCCAACTTTGGTTGGTCAATCCATGTACATCTAAGAAGGTTCATAATCAATTATTTTTTTAAATAATTTTTAGTAATTTAATTTTGTCCCAGTCCCTAATCAGTAGGCTTTGACCTTCACTAAAAAGGTTCGGTTAGGTCCAACATTAACATGACCATACTTGATCCATCTAACCAATGAATGGTTAAGCCCAACTTTGGTTGGTCAATCTAACCACCATTTAGAAAGATGCAGCCAAGAAATCATATTATTAATGATAATTTTATTAGTCGATAAGCACCAAGCCTTTGGGCCTCCAATGATTATGTAATTAATGGACCCATTATCATCCACTTAATGAAAGGCTATGATCTAGTTATCATCATAACTATTTTATTTGTAAGAACCTAATAATTTTTGAGAATTTAATTAATTAATTTTAAGAAAGAGAGAAGAGAACCAGCTAATTTTGATCCTCCCACTGACTTCACCAAGTCAGATCATAAAGGATCTAATCAAAGCTGGCATTAGGAGTACCTAAATTAGTCACACTAATTTATCTAATTGACATGGGTGAGCCCAAATCATCAAGTGATCTAATTAAAACCTAATTCACTAGGATAGCTAGATAAGTGAGATCAGTAAAAGCTATATGCCATTAACTAATCGAAGATCAAATTCAATGCGAGTAGCTCCTAATTAAAAACTACTGATCTGGACTGCTAAACATATCTTAAACACCATCTGCTTCATTAGTTTTAATTGGATCAATCTAGCAATTTTGGGTTCGACTGTATAGCCATGAATCAAGTCTATTTAGTCCTCATTAAAAGCATAGACCTGACCAACTACAACTATTTTAATAGAGTCCAAAGAGTCCTTGACATAATCTAATTCAATATTTGATTAGATTTGACCAATTACTCTAATTTAGTCCATTTTTAACTAACCTTATGTCTAACCCAATTAATGGACCAATTCATCTAACCCAATGTTACGATCAATGACTAAGGATCTTTAATTCATAATTCTTGAGTCTAATTTATCATACTTAATTCTTAATTAAGTTTTGGATTGAGGGTTGGGTTTCGGTATTTTGAAAATAATTTTCATGTTTGTAAAGTATTTTTACAATATGGTTCTACCAACCAGTTGCATGTTTGATTCATAATCAATATGCAATTAAGCAAACAATGAGACTACTTTTAGATCTAATCTAAACATGCTCATGTAATTGAAATAGTTTCAATTCAATCAATCATAAATCAATTTAGATCGAATCTAACACATTTATGCTGATAAAAAATTAGGTTAAAGTATTTTTAATTAGACTAAAATTTTTTAATAAGATCATTAATTTTTTTAGATCTAATGTAAAATTTTATGATCATGGTTTTAGATTTACACATACCAGGACAACCTTTCCACTATAGAGGATAAATCCTATAGCAGGATAATCTTATAGCAGTCCATGCAATCTAAAATAATTTTTAATTTTATATCTAAACATCATATTATAATTTAGATCAGATCTAAATTATTAATCTAAACATGCATAAAATTATGTAAAAATAACATGGCTCTGATACCAATTGAAGGAACTAGTCTAGGATTTTTGGATTAGATTTTAAATTTTTTAAAAATCTATGTAGTAAAAATATGAATTAATTATATTAATTCATAATTAAATATTAAAAACTCTAGATCTAGGATTCTATTACATGATTAAAGCATGATATTAAATTAAAAATTAAAACATGAGAATAAATCATGTTGATCATATCAACCTAAAAACTTTTCTATGCTAGATCAAATCTAGATAGGAGAAAGATGATCGTATCATCTATATCATTGCAAATTGAGTTCTCAAACTCATTGATTAGGATCTGAGGTTGTCATTTTGAGCCACACATATGTCCAACCTCTATAAGTTGTCCATACAAGCCCTCGATCACTAACCAGAAGATCGATGCATGGAAATCAGCATAGTTTGCTAGAACTGCGCTGATCCTTCTTTGATGGTTGATCTAGATCTTTCTTTCTTTGAAACATAGTTTCTCCAATTTTTAGAAGATGAGGAAGATGATTTTGGACTTGAGACACCTATCAAAATCACAAAAAGAATGGAGGAATAGATGAAAGAAAAACCCTAGAAGAAGACCCTCTTCTTCTTTTTTTCTCTCACCAAAGCACCTTGATTGGTGCCTTTACAATTCCCATGCCTAAACCTCTCTATGCCCAGCCTCTCTATGCCCAAAGACCACTCTCTTAGATCTATAATCTCAAAAATAATTAAGTTATAAACCTTTTTATATTGAGAGATATGGAGGAGTCCTTCTCTAGGTTAAATACCTAGTCAAGAGACCTCCAAATTGGGCTAGACATGGGGCGCCCAACTCTTAGGCGTCCCCTCCTTCCTTTTGGGTGTGGACCATTTGAAGTTTGGAATATTAAAATTTTTTATTTTTCATAAAAATTTTAGATAAAAATTAGGAGTTTAGGCACCATATATGGATAAGAATTCTGGTTGCAACAAACTCTATCAAATAGAGTTTGAAATCAAAACAACTAATTTTTTTTGACTTGGTCCTCGACCAAATATCATGTAAGAAGTATAAGGAACATGGGGATGCATATCCTCTCTCTAAAAAAGAGAGATTCCATGAAAAAATTAAATAAAATTTCGTGGAGAGTGCATGGAGATTGAATGGTGCAAGGATTTGGGAGTCCTAGTCTCACTAGGACTCCTAATTTGACTTGGTCCAACTTGATCCTTGGACCAAATTAATTTAAGATTTATTTAATCTAATTAGATTAGATCTTAGTACAACTAATAACCTTATTAAATCAGACTAAATTAGATTTAATTCTGATTTAATTTCTAATCAAATTAGAGATTAGGTTCAGTCGTGTCCTAACTGAATTAGGACTAGTTCTTTCTTGCAATTGGCTCATCCAATAAATCAATTGAACTTAGTCCAATCAATTCTAAACCAAATCTAATTAAATTATATTTAATTAAACTTAATCTCAGCCCTCTAGTTTAATCAAATTAAGCTAATTAGTAATCAAATTTCTAATCGATCCTCCTGCAATACTTGTAATAAGTTAAACATCAATCGTATTGATTGTTTAACCCTAGAATAATTCTTAATTGTTGATCAACCATCCAATCAGATTGAGACCTCTTATGTATGTGACCCCATTGATCAAAACCTAAGCTGGTAGCATAGGAACCAATTCTTGTACCAAATAAAGTAACCATCTAACAATGGTACCCGATGGCTGGATTGGTCGAATGTGTAGAATAACATTCTTAGAACCCATATGGATATAGTTTCTGTATAATTCATGCCCTTGACCAAAATTTTCATAGGACATCTCAGAGTTTAATTGTTAACCTCAATTAGGTCATCCACATTGTATTTCAAAATACTAAATCTATCTTATGGATTACCCTAGCTAAGATTTTTGCTATATTGAAATACAGTGATGCATTCTTCTCCGACTCATAGAGTGGTCAATCCCATCTTGATCACACACTGACTTCGCAAGTACTTGACTGTGCTAAAAAATCTTTCATCACTAAATTAGAAATTTAGTTAGTCCGATACCAAAGTACAGTGAGTTGGTTGTAAGCCACTATGGTGATCTCAGATCTAAGGGACATTTATTTCTATATCCCATTAGAGCAACTTTTGATAGTAGAATGCTCTAAAATTGGTCTTCTCCAATGACAATATACCAATATATCTCACTTGTATGCCATACCAGTGTCTCCATACTCCTTGGTTAAGAAGACAATCAACTTATATGGCATACAGTGACCTATGATCGATAAACACTGTCATTCTATTTAATAGTGTATCATTTGGTCATAAATTGTTTAAGGACTAATCAATAAATCATCTATTTATTGAAACTAAATATTCCTAAGAACATCATCACAACAATGATGTTCATTAGAAGATGTAGACTTTATGATGAAAATACTAAAAATATATTTTATTTAATAATAAATTATTTATAATTATAAGATAGCATAACTATCAACAGGCTGATGATTGGCTTTAGAACATATTTCAACTATTGAAAATTATGTTCCAAAGTCAATCATCAGCTATTGACAGTTGAGCTATTTTATAATTATAATTAATTTATTAATTAATAAAAATATTTTGACATCTTTTTCATCATAAGTTTATATTTTCTAATAAACTTTATTACTGTGATGAAGTTCTTAGGATTGTTTAGTTTCGATAAAGAGTGGATTTATCGATTAATCCTTAAATTTGTTTACGATCAAATGATAGGTTGTTAATTAGGACAACAACGTCTATCGAGCATAGGTTGCTATATGCCATATAGGTTGGTTATCCTCTTAACCAAAGATTGTGGAGACACTAGTATGACACATAGATGAGATGTATGGATACATTGTCATTGAATGTGACCAACCTTAGAGCATTCTATTATCGAGAATGTCTCTGTTGGGATATAGATATAAATATCCCTTAGACCTGAGATCACCTCAGTAACTTACAAGTAACTCATTATGCTTTGATATCGGACTAACTAAATTTTTAATTTAGCAATGGAAGGCTTCTAGGCATAGTCAAGTACTTGCGAAGTTGGAGTGTGATCAAGATGGAATTGACCACTCTAAAAGTTGGAGATGAATGTATCACTGTATTTCAATATAGCAAAACCTTGGCCAGCGTAATCCATTAGATTGATTTGATATTTTAAAATACAATGTGGATAACCTGATCAGAGTTGATAGTTGAACTCTGAGGTATCCTACGAGCATTGTGGTCAAGGGGATGAATTATATGGAAACTATATCTGCATGGGTTCTAAAGATGGTGTTCTACACATTCGTCCTATCCAACCATCGGGTATCATTGCTAGATGGTCACTTCGATTGGTATAAAAATTTATTTGTATGCTACTGAGTTAGATTTGGACCTATGAGATCACACACATTAGAGCTTACAATCTTGTCAGGTGGTTGATCAATAATTAAGAATCATTCTAGGGTTAAACAATCAATTCGATTGATGTTTAACCTAGTGCAAGTGTTGCAGGAGGATCGATTAGCAATTAGATTGCTAATTAGCTTAATTTGATTAAGCTAAAGATTGAGATTATGTTTAATTAATTATAATTTAATTAGATTTATTTTGGGCTTGATTGGATCATGTCCAGTTGGTTTATTGGATAAGCCAAGTGCAAGAAAGAACTAGTCCTAGTCTAACTAGAACTCAGATTAACCCAATTTTTTAATTTAATTAAAAAAATAAATTAAAATTAAATCTAATTTAATCTAATTTAATTAAATTCTTAAATGGATTAGGGCTTTATTTAATTGGATTGATTTAATCTTGATTTTATTTGGTTAAAATATCTTGTTTGACCAAGTCAAAATAGGAGTCCTAGTGTGACTAGGACTCCCTATCACTTATGCCACTTAATCCTTATGCCTCATGCCCTTTTTCTTTTGTTTCCTATGTAAAAATTCTCCACTCTCATGGATTCTCATGCCCTCTTTCTCTCCTCCTTTTTTCATAAGGCAATTTGTTGGAAGACCAAGTCAAAAGAGGAGTTAGTTTTGCTTAGGGATTCTATGAGATAGAATCCATGTTGACCAAAACGCCTTTCCTTGAGTGCCACCCCCTCTTTCAATTAATTCTTCTCTTATTCTATGAAAATAATTTTTTTTTTTGTGTGCCCTCTCTTGCTGGTCCAAGCCAATAATTGTGAATAGGTGCCCAAGAGTTTGGCGCCCCAACAACTTCCCATGTTTGGATATTCCTAGTCTAGGATTTTGATCTAACTTGGACTCTTCTTTTTCTCTATTTATTGGATGAATTTTATTCTAATTTTTTTATAAAATATATATATTTGGGAGAGGTTTGAAGTGTGCAAAAATTAGAGGAAGAGGATCTTAGGGCATGGGGGTTTCATTGGCACCAAACTAGATGTCTAGGTGAGAGAAAAGAGAAGAAGAAGAGGATCTTCTTCTAGGGCTGTTTTATTTTCAATCTCTCCTTCTTTTTTTGAGTTTCATTATGAGAGAGTCTCAGATCAGTAAACTCTTATCTTCCTTCTCATATTTTATAGAACATAAATTTTAAAGAAGGGAGCATCGGATCGATCATCGAAGAAGGATCAGTATAGTACTAGCATACTGTGCTAATTTTCTGCATCAGACTTCGGATCAGAGATCGTAGGCTCATGTGGATGATTCTTAGAGGTCAGACATGTGTGTGGCTCATGATTTCATCCTTATGTCTAGATCAGCAAGTTAAAATATCTAACTTGCTCAGGTAATAGATCTGATGTATTAACTTCATACCTACATTTGATGTAGTGTAGATCTAGGTTGATTTCATCAATCTTTTACTTTCTTATTTGATTTTAATTTTTAATTTAATATCATATCTTGATCATATAATAGATATAAAATCTAGATATTATATATTTATTTAAATAAATATTTAATTTATTTAAGTCTTCTACTGTAAGATCTTGAAAAAGTTTTCAAGATCTACCTATAAAACCCTTGATCTAGTTCCTTCAATTGGTATCAAAGTAAGATTGTTTTTATATGATTTTTGTACATGTTTAGATTATTTTTTAGATTAGATCTAATTTATAATCTAATTATTAAATTTAAAATTAAAAAAAAATTAGATCTTATGAACTGTCATAAGGTTGTCCTGCTGTAAGGTTTATCCCTTACAGTGAATAGGTTGTCCTGCTGTAAGGTTTATCCCTTACAGTGAATAGGTTGTCCTAGTTCGTGATGATCTGATTCTAATCATAAATTTATTAGATTTGATCTAATTTTATTTATAATTTAATAGATTTAAAATAATTTTAAATCTAAAAATAAAATATTTTAGATTGTACAGACTGCCATAAGGTTGTTCTATTGTAAGATTTATCCCTTACAGTGAATAGGTTGTCCTAGTACGTACTGATCTAAAATATTGATCATAAAATTTTAAATTAGATCTAAAAGATTTTATGATCTGATTAAAAATATTTTAATCTAATTATAATCTTCATAAATATGTTAGATTTGATCTAGAAAGATTTATGATTGATTATTATTGAAACTATTTCAATTACATGAACCTATTTAGATTATATCGAAAGTAGATTCATGTTTATGTTACTTGCATATTGATTATGACTCAAACATGTAACTTGGTTGATAGAACCATGTTGTAAAAATATTTTACAAACATGAAAACTATTTTCAAAAAGCCAAACCCCAACCCTCAGCCCAAAACTTAACTAAGAATTAAGAAGTTGTTTGATTAGGTTCTAGGATTGTAAATTGAAGATCATATGACATGAATCATATCACATTGGGTTCATGGGTTAGTGGAGATTAGGTCCATTAATTGGGTTAGACCTAGGGTTAGATTAAAGAATGGACTTAATTATAGAATTGACTAAATCTAATCAATTATTGTCTTAGATTAGATCAAGGATTCTCTAGATCAATTGTAATAGTTGTAGTTGGTCAAGTCCATGTCTTTAACAAGATCGAAGATGGACTTGATTCTTGGCTACGTGGTCTAGCACGAACTGTTAGGTTGATCTAGTTGAAACTAATTAAATCAGTTAGTGTCTATGGTAAACCAGACCAGTGGTTTTTAATTGGCAGCTCGCTTACCTAATCATTTTTTATGGTGTCTAAGGCAAGCCTTGCAAATCCTTCCATTGATCGAACTTACCTGACCTCTTGGTGAGATTATGTTTTGATCAGATCACTTAACTATTCGAGCTGACCCATGTTAGCTAGGTAAATTAGTTTGATTGATTTAGGTGCTCCTAAACTAGCCTATTAATGATCTCCCTTAAGCTGACTTGGTGAAGTTAGTAGGAGGATCATGACAAGCTGGTTAATCTGACCTACTTGCTTCTATAAATTAAATTCTCTAAAATTATTAGATCCCTAAAATGAAATAGTTATATGATAACTAGATCATAGCCTCCCATTAAAGTGGATGATAATGAGTTCGTCAGTTGGATAATCATTGGAGGCCTAAAGACCTGGTGCTTATCGATTGATGGAATTATCATTCATTATATGATCTCTTGGATACATCTTTCTAAATGGTGGTCAGGTGGGCCAACCAAAGTTGGGCCTGATCATTCATTGGTTAGATGGGCCAAGTATGGTCATGTTAATGGTTGGACCTAACTGAACCCTTTTCTAAGAAGGCCAAAGCCAACTGATCAGGGCCTGAGGCAAAATTTAATTACTAAAAATTATTTGAAGAAATAATTGGTTATGAACCTACCCTTAGATATACATGGATGGGCCAACCAAAGTTGGGCTCATGTACAGTCTATGTGGATTCTAGAACTCACTAAGAAATTAGGATAATTTCTTAAATTAGAGGTAGAGGCTACCAATTTGAATAAAATAGTGGAAGAAACCTTTTGATTAAAGTCCAAATCTTTAGGTTTAATGAATCAATTACTAATTAGGTTTTGATTTTTCTTCGTGCAGACATGGCCACTTTTCTATCACTTCGATCATTGTTGGACAATGATAAGTTGGTGGGACCCAACTTTGATAGCTGGTACCAAAAGTTGAAGATTATCATGGAGCATGAATGGATCCTATATGTACTGATGGATCCTACACCTGACGAGCCAGCTGCCAATGCACATGGTGCAGTCAGAGACACTTATTAGAAGTGGCTCAATGATCAAACCATGGTGTGTTGCATTATGCTGGCTGCAATGAGCGATGAGTTCATTGCAGGATTGAGATAGCTCAGTCAAATGAAATGCTCCAAGTGTTGGAGGATTCTTTTGGCACACTCGATGATGTTGAGAGGCATAAGATTAGTTATGCCATTTTCAACACCAGAATGTGGGACAGAGCCTCTGTCACTGATCATGTACTATATATGATCGAGTTAATAGAGTGCTTGAGCAAACTTGACTTTTTCTTGCATGAACAACTTAGAAAAGATGCAATACTGAACTCACTATCAAAGTCCTATCTTCCTTTCCTTACTCATTACAGAATGACAAAGCCTGAAGTAAACTACCATGGCTTACTAGGGTTACTTCAGAACTTTGAGAAGGATCACCAGCTCCATAAAGACTCGATGAACTTAGTGGGAGGTTCATCTTCTAGTTCTCGATCCTTTAGGAATGAAAAGAAGAACAAGAAGAATAAAGAAGGTGTAAGTTCAGGCTGGGACATCAGTGTAGGACCAGATCAGGAAGATCAAGCTCGATAAGAGTTAAGCTGAATGCTTCTTTTGCAAGAAGTGGGGGCACTGGAACAGAAACTTTTCTCAGTACATTGCCTTCTTGATCTGAACAGGTAGAGAAAGAAGCAAGATGTTGCTGGACAAGGTATTTATATGATAACTCCTTGCAATTTTTCTATTTATGATATTACTGACTAGGTATTGGATATCGATAACCCTTACCATATTTGCAATTCATTGCAGGGGTTGCAGGGTAGTAGAAAATTCGAGCATGATGAGAGATTCCTAAATATTGAAGATGGAAGACCAGTTTTAGTTCTAGTTTTAGAAATTTTGAAACTTGTATTTGAATCTCATACCGTTGTTCTTAGTGATTTTCATTTTTATCCTAGTTTCTTTTTAAATATCATTTCTCTAGGCCTTTTGACCTTGAATAATTATGAAATTTCAATAAAGAAATGAGTTTGTAATGTCATTATGAATCGTGTTACTACTTTCTATGGATAATTAAATAATGGTGTATATATGTTATCATAACCTGTTAATGTAGTCTATTCTACTAGCAAGCACCCTAGATTAGGTAGTGTATCAGATATCTACTTATGCCACTATAGGCTGGGCCATATAAAGAAGAATAAGATAAATAGGTTGACTCAAGAGGAAATCCTCGAAGTCAATGATAGTGAATTACTTCTAATCTGTGAGTCCTGTCTTTTTGGTAAAATGACCAAGTATCCTTTTACTGAAAAAGATGAGAGATCCAATGAGCTCTTAGGTCTAGTACATACTAATATATGTGGACCAATGAGCATAAGTGCTTGAGGTGGATATGTCTAGTTCATCACTTTCATAGATGATCTATCCAGATATGGATATGTCTATCTGATGAAACATAAGTCAAATTATTTTAAAATATTCAAACGATTTCAAAGTGAAGTAGAAAAATAAATTAGAAAGAGTATTAAAACTTTTCGATCTGATCGAGGAGGAGAATACCTTTTTAGTGAGTTTCTCATATAGCTAGGAGAGAATGAAATTCTCTTCCAATTGACTCCTCCTGGAACACCACAGTATAATGGTGTGTCTGAAAGAAGGAATCGAACTTTGTTAGACATGGTCTAATCCATGATGGGATTTGCTAGCTTGCCGATATCCTTCTGGGGATATGTACTCAAATCGGCTTGTTATCTATTAAATAGGATTCCAAGTAAGTCTGCAGTTAAAATCTCATATGAGATATGGACAGGGCATAAACTAGCACTTTCACAACTTAGGATTTGGGGGTGTCCGGCTTATGTCAAATGATTAGTTACAGACAAATTTAGACTTAGGTTTGATAAGTGTACATTCATAGGATATCCAAAAGAGATCAAAAGATACTATTTCTACCATGCTAATGAACAAAAGGTGTTCGTCAGCCTTAGGGCAATCTTTTCGGAAAAGAAGTTCCTTGGTGAAGAAACTATTGTCTCTAAGGTTGAACTTGATGAAGTTCAATAGGTAAAAAATCTGACATAGAATGTTGAACGTAAGTTGGATTTGACCGGATCAGATCCGAAGCCTAGTGAACCTACACCATTAAGACAATCTAGTAAAGTACCGTGCCATCAAGATAGATACTATGGATTCTTAGTCTAGGATGGTGATCCCATCGAACTCGATGAGAACGATGAGGATCCGATTACTTATATGGATGCAATGTAGAAATCCAACTATGAGAAATGGCTAGAAGCCATGAGATCCAAAATGGATTCCATGAAGGTCAATGATGTATGGACATTAGTTGACCCATCAGAAGGGGTTAAATCCATTGGGTGTAAATAGATCTTCAAAAGGAAGAGGAGCATAGATGGAGAGGTGGATACCTATAAAGCCCATTTGGTTACCAAGGGGTATCATCAACGTTATGGTATTGACTATGATGAGATGTTCCCTCCTATGGCATTGCTCAAGTTCATTCGGATCATGCCTGCCATTGCTGCCCATCTGGATTATGAGATCTAGCAGATGGATGTGAAGACAACTTTCCTAAATGGAGAGCTGACCAAAGAGGTGTATATGATACAACTTGAAGGATTCACTTCCATAGATGAGTCCAAGATGTGCAAGCTTCAGAGATCCATTTATAAATTGAAGCAGGCATCTCGGAGTTGGAACATGCATTTTGATAAAGTGATCAAAATGTATGGCTTCTTTAAGAATGGAGAAGAACCCTGCATTTACAAATGCACAAATGGTCCAGTAGTGGTATTTCTTATTTTAGACATGGATGGCATTCTCTTAATCGAAAATGATATCCCTGCACTATAAGGAATAAAAGTCTGATTGTCATCAGAGTTCTCCATGAAGGACTTGGGTGAAGCATCCTACATCCTAGGAATGAAGATCTATAGGGATCGATCTAAAAGAATGCTTGGTATATCTCAGTCCACGTACATAGAAATTATGCTGAAAAGATTCAGCATGGAGAATTTCAAAATGAGCTATCTTTCGATAGGCCAAGAAATTTTTCTCTCTAAGAAGGATTGTTCGACGACTTCTGAAAAGAGAGTGTGTATGAGTAGAATCCCATATGCTTCGGTAGTGGGGTCTATTATGTATGCAATGATATGTATGAGATCAGACATGGCATACTCACTAGGAGTGGTGAGTAGATACCAGTCTGACCCTAGAGAAAATCACTAGAAGATGGTTAAAATCATCCTTAAGTATTTGAGAAATACTAAGGACTAATGGTTGGTTTATGGTGAGTCAGATCTGAAGCTTGTAGGATTTACAGACTCTAGCTTTCAATCTGACCATGATGGCACTAAAAGTATGTCGGAATATATCTTTACGCTAAATGGTGGAGCCATCTACTGAAAAAGTTTCAAGCAGGATACAGTGGCTGACTCTATTTGTAAAGCAGAGAATATAGCAGCATCAGATGCAGCAAAAAAAGCTTTGTGGCTGAGGAAGTTTATCATCGAGCTTGGAGTAGCATCCTCCATTGATGGTCCAGTCCTACTCTACTACGACAGCACTGGTGCCATAGCTCAAGCAAAGAAATCGAAGGCACACCAGCGGACAAAGCACATTCTGCACCGCTTTTATTTGGTTCATGAAATCATGGATCATAGTGATGTTGACCTTTAGAAGACCGATGGAGATGAGCACCTACCCGACCCCTTCACTAAAGCCCTAGCAATCAAGTAGTTCGACAACCATATGTCGAAGATGGGTATTAGATACTATGCCGAGTGGCTTTAGGATAAGTGGAAGTTGTTGAGAATTGTATCCCAAAGTCAATCATCAGTCTATTGATGGTTGAGCTATTTTATAATTATAATTAATTTATTAATTAATAAAAATATTTTGATATTTTTTTCATCAGAAGTTTACATCTTCTAATGAACTCCATTATTGTGATGAAGTCCTTAGGACTATTTATTTTTGATAAAGAGAGGATTTATCGATTAGTCCTTTAATTTGTTCACGACCAAATGATAGGTTGTTAATTAGGACAACAGCATCTATCGAGCATAGGTCGCTATATGCCATATAGATTGATTGTCCTCTTAATCAAAGAGTGCGGAGATACTGGTATGGCATATAAGTGAGATGTATGGGTACATCATCATTGAACATGACCAACTTCAGAGCATTCTACTATCGAGAATGTCTTTGATGGGATATGGATATAAGTATCCCTTAGACCTGAGATCACCTCAGTGACTTGCAAGCAACTCAGTGTGCTTTGGTACTGGACTAACTAAATTTTTAATTCAACAATAGAAGGCTTCTGGGCATAGTCAAGTACTTGCGAAGTCAGAGTGTGATCAAGATGGAATTGACCACTCTAAGAGTTGGAGAAGAATGTATCATCATATTTCAATATAGCAAAACCTGAAGGGAAATCCTGATTTTCCGATCCAGGTTCGTCTAGATCTGATTAGATCAAGAGATATATTTCAAAAATTTTTTCTTGATCTCAATCAGATCTTGATATGTTTCAGATCTGATTCTTATTATTTTAATAAATAAAATAAAATAAGATAAATTAAATCAAATTCAATTTACCTGAATTGGGTAATCCTATTACCCTGTAGATGATCCTGATTGCAGTGGAAGGTTCTGGATCTTAGCCACGCAAGCGCCTGGCCTCTACCGGTATCCACTCGGGTTGGATCTGGAGAATCCTCTTCTTCTCTATCACACCTCCAAAAATCAGATCTGGATCTGATCTGGAGGATCTTCAAAACTCTTTTGAAGATCTGCAGTCGTCCTTTTGCAGCAGCACAGCCTTCTTGCTTTTGATCGCCTTTCCTTGATCTGAATCGCACCAAACTAAGTCCAAAACACCTTTTGGACGTGGAGAGCAAGAGGAGAAGAGACTATGGCATGGAGAAGGAGGGGAGAGGCAGCCTTGGGGCGTGGGAAATCTCTAATAGCATTTTTAATTAGGGTTGGGCGCAGGGTCTTATTTATAGACCTCTTGTGATCCAACTCCTCTTCCTCTCAACCAATCACAACCCTTTGTGAAATCAGATCTAAATCTGATTGGTTGGAATAGAGACCCCTGGATTCCTCCTTAGAGGGCGCCTAAGACCAGTCAAACTGGATTCTTAGTAGAACTCTGATTGGAATCCAAAAGGGAGGTGGAGTCCTTGTCCAACAAGGACTCCTAGGCGCCTCCTACTTGGGCTCACGCCACCCTTGGCGTGCGCCCTTCTCCTTGCCAGGTTCTGGCAGGGGGACAGGCCCCCACCAGCTCTCCAATAGGTGCATGACATGTGGTCAAAAGTCAAAGGTCAATGGTCAATGTTTGACCAGTCAAAGGTAGACTTTTGACCAAAGTCAAAGAACAAGAAATGGCAGGTGACCAAAAATGGCAGGTAATGTCTTACAAATAAGACAACCTATTCTGACTTGGACAACCTCCAGTCAGACCATATGAAGGCCTCTGATTGAGCACAAACTCCTTTGGCTCAGTCAGGACAACTTATTTATGATAGTAAAAGAAGAACGTTAGGTTCAATCGAGTGCTAGCACGATTTCCTTGAACCTAATTGAATCTCATTCAGATCAATTGAACTAGATCAGTTCAATTGATGATCACCAGATTCAAACCCTTGTTTGTGTGACCCAGTTAGGTTCAGTTCTGTATGGTAATGGGATATGTCATGATCTCTATCATAGACATCATCGAAACTCCTTTCGATGGATCAGAACTCTTCTGATTCGAACAGCTAGAATGATCGATCATCTAAATCATTCTAATTGCTCCCAAAATCCACCAGTGACACCTAGCAGTATATGGTGGCAACCCATCAGAGCTGAATGCGAACCTCTTGGTGCAGCTACCTGTGTGATTAAGTTCTTCTATCTTGAGCCCCGATCAGATTAGGGTTAAGGTGAACTCGTCAAACCCTAGTCTCTGTCATATGATGTAATCATTCGATTCGAGTCCAATGTGAAAATCTAAATAGAAACTCTTTCTATTATTTCACTCTACCATGGCCATGGGCTTCTGGACTTGATTCTCATGATCATCATAGGGCTACTCCTCTACCACCGAGGTAGATAGATTCCATCTTGATGCAATCCAGTTCCTACAATGAACATGCTATAGCCAACATACACCTCAGGGTTCCATATGGCTAGGAGACCGAGTAATGGTGTAGTCAAACTATAACACCCTCAAGGTGAACTGCCGATGCATCTCAGGTCAAAGAACCAGACACACTACTGCAGCATCGAGTCAGTCATTGACGAGAAGGTAGACTTCCTAATGACTACTCGAGGTGGTCACGCTCAGTGCCCTCGTTCTCTAACGAGTACCTGTACTCTCGCTCCGGTGTCTCCACACCGTAGACTCAAGACTCATCTACTAAAGAGAAGCGATCGTACACCAACCTTCCGGATCAATCACCATCCTCGTGATGATCCTATGGTCGGGAGCTGTTTATGAGTTAATAATGATTATTCATGTCTTAAATTTTCAACTCTTGAAAATATGAATTATCATTACCATTAACTCAAAGGATGTATCACAGACACTAAATACACATGTGTGATAGAAAATAACCCATTTCATTAATTATAGTCAAAATTATAATTTTGCCCCTAGAAGTGTATTACAAGTGTCAGCCAATTCTGGCTTCTAGGGCACATATATCTAACAATCTCCCACTTGTCCTAAAGCCAATTGGCTACAAGTCTAAGTCCCATCTTCTCAAGGTGGGCTTCGATCTTCTGCTGGCCCAACGGCTTTGTAAGTGGGTCTGCCACATTATCTGCGGAGTTGACTCTCTTGACTTCAACGTAACCTTTCTCAAGGTAATCGCGGATGAGATGATATCGCCGCTCAATGTGCTTGGACTTCTGGTGAGACCTCGGCACCTTAGCAAGGGCTATGGCGCCATTGTTGTCGCAGTAAAGAGGAATGGCATCTGATGGCATTACTCCAATTTCTGCAGCAAACTTCTTGTACCAGAATGCTTCCTTTGCAGCCTCTGATGCAGCTATATATTCTGCTTCCATGGTGGAATCTGCTATCACAGTTTGCTTGGAACTCTTCCAGCTGACAGCTCCACCATTGCACACAAACAGACTTCCAGATGTCGACTTTCGATCATCTATATCGAACATGAAGTCCGAGTCTGTGTATCCCTGGACTTGGAGTTCTCCATTACCAAAGACCAACATCATATCCTTAGTTCTTCTCAAGTACTTAAGGATACATTTCACAGAAGTCCAGTGTTCTTCACCTGGATTTGACTGATATCTGCTTGTGACACTCACAGCATGGGCTATATCAGGTCGTGTACATAGCATGGCATACATGAGGCTCCCTATTGCAGAAGCATAAGGGATCTTGCTCATGCGTTCTATTTCCTCAGGTGTGCTGGGGCACATCTTCTTGGAAAGATGAATACCATGTCTGAAGGGTATTAATCCCCTCTTAGAGTTTTCCATACTAAACCTCTTTAGTACTTCCTCTATGTACATCTTCTGTGAAAGTCCTAGCATCCTATTCGGTCTATCCCTATAGACCTTAATTCCTAGAATAAAGGATGCTTCACCTAGGTCTTTCATGGAGAATTCCTTAGACAACCACATCTTGACTGATGTCAACATGGGAATATCATTCCCAATAAGGAGGATGTCATCCACGTACAATACGAGGAAGACAACAGCGCTCCCACTGACCCTTTTGAAAACACATGGTTCCTCTTCGTTTTTGATGAAACCAAACTTTTTGATCACATCATTGAAACGAGTGTTCCAGCTCCGAGATGCTTGCTTAAGTCCATATATGGACCTTTGCAGCTTGCAAACCTTGTGATCAGTATCACTGGATGTGAAACCTAGCGGCTGTTCCATATAGATATCTTCCTCAAGATATCCATTTAGGAATGCCGTTTTCACGTCCATTTGCCATATTTCATAATCGAAATAGGCTGCAATAGCAAGCAATGTGCGGATGGATTTTAGCATAGCTACTGGGAAAAAGGTATCCTGATAGTCAATGCCTTCACGTTGACTATAACCTTTTGCCACCAGTCTAGCCTTGAATGTCTCCACATTCCCATCTGCACCAATCTTTCTCTTGAAGATCCATTTACACCCAATAGGTACTATACCTTCTGGTGGATCTACCAAGGTCCAGACTTGGTTTGAGTGCATCGAGTCAATTCTCTGACTGCATTGCCTCAAGCCATTTCTCGGAGTCGATATCTGATATCGCCTCGTTGTAGGTTTTGGGATCATCACCATGAGCACCATTACCTATGAGGAACATTTTCTCTACGTCCTCTGAAATAATACCTAAGTATCTTTCAGGGGGACGGGAAAACTCTTTTCGATCTACGAGGTGGAGGAGGTAGTGTTCTTATTGGCTCAACCTGATTTGGTTCCACTTGGTCCTTAGCTCGTTCCACTTGTGAGACTTTCTCATCAAGCTTAATCTGCTTTCCAATGCCACTATCTTGAATAAACTATTTTTCAAGAAATATGGCATGTCGACTCACAATCACATTGTGGTCTTCTGGAATGTAGAAATAGTATCCTAATGACTCTTTAGGATATCCTATGAATCGAGCTCTAAAGGACCTAAACTCTAACTTGTCCGCTTGTTGTCTTTTGACATAAGCCGGACAACCCCAAATTCTGAGATGACTCAGACTTGGTTTCTTACCGTGCCATATCTCATACGGTGTGGTAGGAATGATTTTAGAGGGAACCCTATTCAGTAAATAGATTGAAGTTAATAATGAATGTCCCCAAAGAAAATCTGGAAGGTCTGTGAAGCTCATCATGGATCGAACCATATCCAATAGAGTCCGATTTCTCCGTTCTGAAACCCCGTTGAGTTGAGGTGTTCCTGGTGGAGTCCATTGAGAGACTATGCCATTTTCCTTAAGATAGTCTAGGAATTCCCGGCTAAGGTATTCACCTCCTCGATCTGATCGAAGAACCTTAATGGGTTTTCCAGTTTGTTTTTCTACTTCATGTCTGAATTTCTTTGAACTTTTCAAAAGGCTTCAGACTTGTGTCTCATAAGATACACATACCCATACCTAGACAGATCATCGGTAAAGGTAATGAAGTAGACAAAATTGCCTCTAGCCGGCACATCAAATGGGCCGCACACATCAGTATGTACTAGGGCAAGGAGATCTGTGGCCCTCTCCCCATGTCCAACAAAAGGGAGTTTAGTCATTTTGCCTTGAAGACAAGATTCACAAGTTGGATATGACTCAAAAGTCAATGGACTCAATAGCCCATTTTTCTCCAATTTGTTAATCCTATCTTCTGCTATATGACCTAATCTCAGGTGCCATAGATATCTGTCGTTTGGACTATCCCTAGGTCGTTTGGCATTCACGTTTTGCTCGATAGTTAAAATAGGTACATCAATATGCAACTGATAAAGACCATTAAACAAGGAAACCATTTGCAATTTTATTTCTTTCATAAAGAATGTTACAATGGTCCTTAAAGAAGGTGATCACATAACCTTCTTGTGCTAAGCATGAAACAGAAATCAAATTCCTGCTAGCTGCAGGCACATAATAACAGTCTTTTAAAACTAAGTCTAAACCAGATGGTAATCGCAGAGGGTATGTTCCCACGGCTACTGCAGCAACTCTTGCTCCATTACCGATGCGTAGGATCATGTCTCCATCCCTCAGCCTCCTGCTATCCTCAAGACCCTGCATAGAAGTGCACAGATGAGCACTAGAACCAGAGTCAAGCACCCAACTGGATGCAGAAGAAATCGTAAGGTTAGACTCAATAACGAGCATACCTCCAGAAGGACCTTCCTTCTTGTTCTTCAGGGTGGCCAGGTAAGTAGGGCAGTTCCGCTTCCAATGGCCGTCGCTGTTGCAATGGAAACACTTTCCTTTGCCATCGACCTTTCTTCTTCGGTTCTGCCTTCTTCTTCTTTGATCCTTCTACCTTTTGCTTTTTCACAGACTTCTTTTTCTTTCCATAAGACTTTCTTTTGGAAGAAGTCCGTTCCATAGCAAGAACTGAGCCTTTAGAACCTTTCATAGAAAGCTCAGCGGTAACCAGCATATTCATCAACTCGGCCAAGGAATTTTGAAGTTTATGCATGTGGTAATTCATGATGAATTGCCCATATGCATCAGTCAAGGATTGCAGAATAATATCGTTCTGCAAGTCCAAGTCCAACTTCACACCGAGCTTCTCAAGCTCTTCCATGTCCTTGATCATTGTCAGACAGTGATCTTGGACTGACTGCCCATCATGCATCTTAGCCTTAAAAAGTCGTTTCGTGACTTGATATTTGGCTGCGCGACTCTGTTCACCAAACATCTCCTGTCAGGTGAGCCAACATTTGGCGAGCAGTCCCGATATCTTCATGTTGGCGCTGGAGCTCATCAGACATCGAGCCCAACATGTAGTATCTGGCCTTATTGTCTTCGTCAATCCATTTTTCCAGAGACGCTCTCTGTTCAACAGATGGACGAGCTGGTAAGGTGGGAGGGTCCTGGTCCAAAACATGTGTTAACTTCTCTGAACCCAAAACAATTTTGTAGTTCCTGAGCCAATCTTTATAATTGGGTCCAGTCAGTCTATGTGTGTCTAGGATACGTGCCAGTGGGTTGGACGCAGACATTTTCCTGTAGAGAGTCAAAGATTCTAGTTAGATACTGTAATTTTGACTTGATCAATTTGTTTAGGGATTTTATTTTTAAACAAATTAGCTCCCACTATTTTCTCGGATCCCTACACTCCCTCTGTAGAGATGCGAAAATCTCCGCGATTGATGATTTCTAGTGGGTGGTGCGGTCTCACCAACTGACTCATCACCTCACCTAACAGTTATTGGTGATGGGTTAGCCAATGAGTGAACAACTCTTGTTCAATGATTCTCTAATCATGGTGCACCCAAACTTGGTCTCTAATTCATGAATCTCACCGTATCCGAAATATTGATCCACTCCTTAGTTAAGTCAGACCCACCATTTGCATAGACTGGGTTCCTAATTGGGTCTCTCACCGTATCCGGAAATATTGAGCCCAACTCATCCTCCAGCCCATAGCATCCAATGCCTAATAGACATGGTTGCGTCTTCCCGGTGCAACTGAGCCACTGTATCCAGCCGAGAACAATCAACCCCGGGAAGGGCCCGCACGTCTACAATGGTGGAAGACCTCGGACTTAATCTTTTCTTAGGGAGAATTGATTCAGGTCTCATTAAACTAGACTTGGCTTAGTCATAACAATTATGACTAACCTAGTGGCATGGGTCAGCTCGGATTATTGACCACCTCAGATCAGAACTGTGTCAACAGATATGGCCAGGTAAGTGAGATCGGTGGAAGGAATATGCCGTTAACTCGCACAAGAATGCATTCAGGTCGAGTAGCTTCCAATTAAAAACCAGTCGGTCGTCTGTGCCAAACTTACCTTAGACACCAAATTGTTGAGTCAGAACCAATTGGGTTAGCCTACAATCCAGACTCTAACCTCTGAGCCTAATTAGGTCTTGCTTGATCGTGACTCGATCTTGACCCAGACTTAATCCTATTAGGCTGGTCAATTTAAGCATTGTTGATCCCATCTAACCAACTCTTGATTCGGTTTGATCAACCGCTTAGACCTAATTGAGCTACCCAAGCCCGAACCCAGTATTATGAATATGTCTTAGATCTGAAATTCTCAATTTTAGACCTAATTAATATTCCATAAACTTAATTCTTAATTAAGTTGGGTTCATAAATAAAATATGCACAATAAATCCTAGGGTTTCAGGATCTAGGGTTTTGCAGAAAGTAAGTTTTGGGATTTCTGATTAAGGACGAACACGCAGCACCCCTACACGTCATAAGAACACCCCATCGAATGGGAAGAGAGGGCCTTTAAACCCTTCTTCGTTCTTATGACCGGACGGCCAAGAGGAACGCCTTAATCAGGAACATGTCAATACTACAAAACAGTTATAGATCTATATCATATATCTCATATACAAATTTAGATCTAATCAAGGCATATTTTGCATACATCTCATGTATCAATTCATGCATGTTTTCAGATCTAAATTATCACATAATAATCTAAAAAATTAGATTTAAATTGATCTAATCAAAATAAATTCTAATCTAGACAATTATGTAGAACTATTCTACAACTAGTCTAGTCATGCATCTATCATATCTCTATGATATTCAAAAATTAAATAATTTTTATTTTCTATTTATTAGATGTTATTATAATACTTATAATATCAGAAAACAGTAAATAAGAAGATCTAAAATATGATTTAATCAGATTAAATCAAAGACATGCAAAACTATTCTATAGAACTATTCTATTCTAGAACTAGTCATGCATATCTTCATGTTCTTAGATCCAAATTATTTAATTTTAATTTTTTTGATTTTAGATCTGATCACATCTCATGTGACATCTGAAATCAATTTATTTTCTAATTAAAATAAAATTAAAATCAGATCTAAACAATTTTAGAACCATGGCTCTGATACCAGTTGAAGGGAAATCCTGATTTCCCGGTCCAGGTTCGTCTAGATCTGATTAGATCAAGAGATATATTTCAAAAATTTTTCTCTTGATCTCAATCAGATCTTGATATGTTTCAGATCTGATTCTTATTATTTTAATAAATAAAATAAAATAAGATAAATTAAATCAAATTTAATTTACCTGATTTGGGTAATCCTATTACCCTGTAGATGATCCTGATTGCAGCGGAAGGTTCTGGATCTTAGCCATGCAAGCGCCTGGCCTCTACCGGTATCCACTCGGGTTGGATCTGGAGAACCTCTTCTTCTCTATCACACCTCCAAAAATCAGATCTGGATCTGATCTGGAGGATCTTCAAAACTCTTTTGAAGATCTGCAGTCGTCCTTTTGCAGCAGCGCAGCCTTCTTGCTTTTGATCGCCTTTCCTTGATCTGAATCGCACCAAACTAAGTCCAAAACACCTTTTGGACGTGGAGAGCAAGAGGAGAAGAGACTATGGCGTGGAGAAGGAGGGGAGAGGCAGCCTTGGGGCGTGGGAAATCTCTAATAGCATTTTTAATTAGGGTTGGGCGCAGGGTCTTATTTATAGACCTCTTGTGATCCAACTCCTCTTCCTCTCAACCAATCACAACCCTTTGTGAAATCAGATCTAAATCTGATTGGTTGGAATAGAGACCCCTGGATTCCTCCTTAGAGGGTGCCTAAGACCAGTCAAACTGGATTCTTAGTA
This sequence comes from Cocos nucifera, assembly GCA_006176705.1. Classification (NCBI taxonomy): domain Eukaryota; kingdom Viridiplantae; phylum Streptophyta; class Magnoliopsida; order Arecales; family Arecaceae; genus Cocos; species Cocos nucifera. The sequence continues at coordinate 84,800 of QRFJ01002106.1, read as the reverse complement.
GAACTCTGATTGGAATCCAAAAGGGAGGTGGAGTCCTTGTCCAACAAGGACTCCTAGGCGCCTCCTACTTGGGCTCACGCCACCCTTGGCGTGCGCCCTTCTCCTTGCCAGGTTCTGGCAGGGGGACAAGCCCCCACCAGCTCTCCAATAGGTGCATGACATGTGGTCAAAAGTCAAAGGATCAATGGTCAACGTTTGACCAGTCAAAGGTAGACTTTTGACCAAAGTCAAAGAACAAGAAATGGCAGGTGACCAAAAATGGCAGGTAATGTCTTACAAATAAGACAACCTATTCTGACTTGGACAACCTCCAGTCAGACCATATGAAGGCCTCTGATTGAGCACAAACTCCTTTGGCTCAGTCAGGACAACTTATTTGTGATAGTAAAAGAAGAACGTTAGGTTCAATCGAGTGCTAGCACGATTTCCTTGAACCTAATTGAATCTCATTCAGATCAATTGAACTAGATCAGTTCAATTGATGATCACCAGATTCAAACCCTTGTTTGTGTGACCCAGTTAGGTTCAGTTCTGTATGGTAATGGGATATGTCATGATCTCTATCATAGACATCATCGAAACTCCTTTCGATGGATCAGAACTCTTCTGATTCGAACAGCTAGAATGATCGATCATCTAAATCATTCTAATTGCTCCCAAAATCCACCAGTGACACCTAGCAGTATATGGTGGCAACCCATCAGAGCTGAATGTGAACCTCTTGGTGCAGCTACCTGTGTGATTCAGTTCTTCTATCTTGAGCCCCGATCAGATTAGGGTTAAGGTGAACTCGTCAAACCCTAGTCTCTGTCATATGATGTAATCATTCGATTCGAGTCCAATGTGAAAATCTAAATAGAAACTCTTTCTATTATTTCACTCTACCATGGCCATGGGCTTCAGGACTTGATTCTCATGATCATCATAGGGCTACTCCTCTACCACCGAGGTAGATTAGATTCCATCTTGATGCAATCCAGTTCCTACAATGAACATGCTATAGCCAACATACACCTCAGGGTTCCATATGGCTAGGAGACCGAGTAATGGTGTAGTCAAACTATAACACCCTCAAGGTGAACTGCCGATGCATCTCAGGTCAAAGAACCAGACACACTACTGCAGCATCGAGTCAGTCATTGACGAGAAGGTAGACTTCCTAATGACTACTCGAGGTGGTCACGCTCAGTGCCCTCGTTCTCTAACGAGTACCTGTACTCTCGCTCCGGTGTCTCCACACCGTAGACTCAAGACTCATCTACTAAAGAGAAGCGATCGTACACCAACCTTCTGGATCAATCACCATCCTCATGATGATCCTATGGTCGGGAGCTGTTTATGAGTTAATAATGATTATTCATGTCTTAAATTTTCAACTCTTGAAAATATGAATTATCATTACCATTAACTCAAAGGATGTATCACAGACACTAAATACACATGTGTGATAGAAAATAACCCATTTAATTAATTATAGTCAAAATTACAATTTTGCCCTAGAAGTGTAGTACAAGTGTCAGCCAATTCTGGCTTCTAGGGCACATATATCTAACAAAACCTTGGCTAGGATAATCCATCAAATGGATTTGATTTTTTAAAATACAATGTGGACAACCTAATCAGAGTTAACAGTTGAACTCTGAGGTATCCTATGAGCATTGTGGTCAAGGGGATGAATTATATAGAAACTATATCCTCATGGATTCTGAGGATGGTGTTCAACACCTTTGACCTATCCAACTGTCGAGCATCATTGCTAGATCGTCATTTTGATAGGTACAGAAATTTATTTTTATGCCATCAACTTCAGTTTGGACCTATGAGGTCACACATATTAGAGCTTACGATCTGATCGGATGATTGATTAACGATTAAGAATCATTCTAGGGTTAAACAATCAATACAATTGGTGTTTAACCTAGTGCAAGTGTTGTAGAAAAATCGATTAGCAATTAGATTGCTAATTAGCTTACTTTGATTAAGACAATAGGCTAAGATTAAGTTTAATTAAATATGATTTAATTAGATTTAGTTTGGGCTTGATTGGATCAAGTCCAATTGATTTATTGGATAAGCCAAGTGCAAGGAAGAACTAGTCCTAGTCTAACTAGGACTCAGATTAACCCAATTTTTTAATTTGATCAAAAAATAAATTTGAATTAAAAATAATTTAATCTAATTTAATTAAGTTCTTAAATGGGTTAGGGCTTTATTTAATTGGATTGGTTTAAACTTGATTTTATTTGATTAAAAATCTTGTTTGACCAAGTCAAAATAGGAGTCCTAGTGTGACTAGGACTCCCTATCACTTGCGCCACTTAATCCTCATGCCCCATGCCATTTTTGTTTTATTTCTTACATGAAAATTCTCCACTCTCATGGCTTCTCATGCCTTCTTTCTCTCATCCTTCTCTCAAAAGTCAATTTGTTAGAAGACCAAGTCAAAAGAGGAGTTAGTTTTGCTTAGGATTCTATGAGATAGAATCCTTGTTGACCAAAACACCTTTCCTTGAGTGTTGCCCCCTCTTTTAGTTAATTCTTCTCTTATTCCATGAAAATAATATCTTTCTTTGTGCACCCTCTCTTGCTGGTCCACATCAATAATTATGGAGGAGGCGTCCAAGAGTTGGATGCCCCAACAACTTTCCATGATTGGATATTCCTAGTCTAGGCTTTTAATCTAACTTGGACTCTTTATTTTCTTTATTTATTGGATGAATTTTGTTCTAACTTTTTTGTGAGATATAGAGATTTAGGAGAGGTTTGGGGTGTGCAAAAATCAAAGGAAGAGGGTCCTTGGGCATGGGGGTTCCATAGGCACCAAACTAGATGTCTAGGTGAGAGAAAAGAGAAGAAGTAGAGGATCTTCTTCTCGGGCTATTTTATTTTCAATCTCTCCTCCTTTTTTTGAGTTTTTTCTAAGAGAGTCTCAGATCAGTAAACTCTCATCTTTCTTCTCATATTTTAGAGAGTCTAAATTTTAAAGAAGAGAGCATCGGATCGACCGTCGAAGAAGGATCAGCACAGTACTAGCATGCTATGCTGATTTCCTGCAACGGACTTCAGATCAGAGATCATAGGCTAATGTGGATGACTCCTAGAGGCTGGATGCGTGTGCGGCTCATGACTTCATCCTCAAACCTAGATCAGCAAGTTAGAACATCTAACTTGCTCAGGTAATAGATCTGATTTATTAACTTCATACCTGCATTAGATGTAGTGTAGATCTAGATTGATTTGATCAACCTTTTACGTTTTTATTTGATTTTAATTTTTGATTTAATATCATGCCTTGATCATTTAATAGATTTGAGATCTAGATATTTAAATATTTATTTAAATAAATATTTGATTTATTTAAGTCTTTCGCTGTAAGATCTTGAAAAAGTTTTCAAGATCTACTTGTAAAACCCTAGATCTGGTTCCTTCATCAACTGACTCAGGGTTTGACTGTCAACCCTAAATAGGTCATCCATATTGTATTTCAAAATGCCAAATCTATCACAAGAATTACCTTAGCCAAGTTTTTGCTAAATTAAAATACAATAATGCATTTTCTCCAAACTCTTAGAGTGGTCAATCCTATCTTGATCACTAATCGACTTCACAAGTGCTTCACTGTGCTCAGAAATCTTCTATCACTGAATTAAAAATTTTGATCGACCAGCATCAAAGCACAGTGAGTTGCTTGCAAGCCACCATGGTGATCTTTGGACACTTATATCTATATCCCATCAGAGCAATTTTTGATAGCAGAATGCTCCGAAGTTGATCATGTTCAGTGATGATGTACCATTACATCTCACTTTTATGCCATACCAGTATTTCTACACTTCTTGGTTAATAGGACAATTAACTCATATGGCATACAATAACCTATACTCGATAAATATTATCCTCCTAGTTAACAATGTATCATTTGATTGTGAATAGTTTAAAGACTAATTGATAAATTCTCTCTTTATTGAATCTAAATGGTCCTAAGGACTTCATCACAACATAGAAGTTCATTGGAAGATATACATTTATGATGAAAAAAATATCAAAATAAATTTTTATTTATTAATAAATTGTTTATATTTTATAAAAATAGCATAACCATCAATAGGCTAATGATTGGCTTTGGGATATATTTTTCAATAATTATAATTTTAGAAGGAAGAAGAGATTGATCAGCTAATCATGATCCTTCCACTTACTTCACCAAGTCAGATCAAAGAGGATCATAATCTAGCCAGTTTAGGGGAACCTAAATTAGTCACATTAATTTATCTAATTGACATAAGTTAGCATGAATCATCAAGTGATTTAATCAAAATCTAGTCCACCATGTCGGCCAGGTAAGTGAGATCGATGGGATGGATATGCCATTAACTCATCATATATCGAATTAATGCAAGTAGCTTCCAATTAAAAACCATCGATTAAGACCACCAAACTTACCTTAGACACCAATTGGTTAATTAGTTTTGACTTGATCAACCTAATAATCCAAACTCGACTACTAAGACAAAATCAAGTCCATTTGGTTCTTATTAAAGATATGGATTGACCAACTACAACTATTGCAATTGATCTAGAGTGTCCTTGATCTAATCTAAGACAACACTTGGTTAGATTTGATCAACTACTCTTGATTAGTCCATTCTTTAATTCTAACTTTAGATCAAATCCAATTAAATGACTTGATATGAAACCTATTAACCAGAGTTATGAAAATATCTTAAGATCTTCAATTCATAATCCTAGATCCTAACAAACTTGTCTTAATTCTTAATTAAGTTCAAGGCTGATGGATTGGGATTTGGTACCACAAAACTAATTTTTGTTTACATCTACATTTCAAAAGTAAATTTTTAAAAAAATTTAAAAAATAAAACTTAGAAATAAATCATATATCAATTAGATCTAATCTACAATATTTATGATTTATATTTTTAGATCAGCACATACCGGGACAACCGCTTCATTGTAAGAGCTTAATCATATAATAGGACAACCTTTAAATCAGTATGTGTGATCTATTATTTTTAGATTTTTATCAAAAAATTTATTTAGATCTAATCTAAAAAATCAAAGTCAGATCAAAATATACATGTAAATCATGTTATAAAGTACCTATGGCTCTAATACCACCAAAAGAAAACTCATAGGCATTCTAAGCATATTTTAAAACATTTTTAAGCAAAAATGAAAAATTAAATATTTTAATCTATTTTATATATTAAGGATCAGATGTGAATTACCTACTTAAGGATCTATAACATGAAAAATAGCATGCATAAAAATCTAAAAAATAAAATCCTAACATCGATCAGATCAATGTCAAAATCAAGATCTAATTTTTAGATCTATTAGCTCAGGTTTAGAACCTTATACTTGATCATGAGTTGCTAATCTCCTCTATTGTAACTTTTAGAAATGAAGGTCTGAAGGTGAAGGAAAAATATTATTTTCCATCGCAGGATCGTGCAGATCTGATCAGATCTAAGATAAATTTTTCTAAATTTTTTTAAATAATCCAATCTAATCTAAGAGTTCTTAGATCTAATCAGGATGATCTGATATTAAAAATTAAAATAAAAATTAAATTAAATTTAAATTCATACCTTGTTTGGATAATTTGATTATCCTGCGATGATCCTGATGTTTTCTAAGATTTTGGAAGGAGCTACGCACGCGCCTGATCTCTATCGATATCTACTCAGGAAGAATCTAGATATCTTCTCCTCATAAATCTTTTCTCCAAAGATTATATCCGAATCTGATTTGGAAGTCCTTCAAAAAAAATTCTTGAAGGCAGAATGTCCGTCTCACGAACACCGTCGCATAGATGCTGACCTCTTTATAAATTTGATTGGATCTTCTTCTCAGATTTGTGCCTAAATTTTTAGGCATGTAGAAGAGAGGGAGAGAGAGAGGATAGAGGAGATGTGGGATATCTAGAATAGTAGCATTTGGGTATGAAAAATATTTTCTACATGAAGAGCCTTGGTGCAAGGGCTTTTATATAAAAGCAAAATGCCAAGTTAGAGTCCCTCTTTGACCAAAATTCTTATTTTTTTCGACCATTGGGACTCCTGAACTTGATCTCCATGAAAATTCCTAGATCCTATCTAATTTTGACACCAAAAATCAATTTGAAAGGTGGCAACATGAGTAGATAAGGAAGAGTCCATTGTGCCTAGGACTCTTCCCTCAAGAGTTTGATCCAAATTAAACTCTATCAAAACTTAGTCTAGACATCTCCAAAAATCACTAAATTTGGTACAACCAATGTATTATTCGTGCTCTATCACATATCAAGAAATTAGAATAACATGATTCTAGAGATTTTTCTAAAAGCATCTGATCAGGTGACCCTCAATTCTCTCAAATAGGTCAACTTTTGACCCTAGTCCAATTTGACTAGGAATGGATTTAATTTCTACAATTAATCTAACCTAGGCTTATTCTAGTCAGATGAAAATAAATCCATTCAAAATAGAAGAATTAGTTAAATAAAATTTGACTTGATTGCGATGAATCATAAAGATTTCAGAAGAAAAAAGTTAGGCTCAATCGTGTGCTAGCACGATTACCTTGAACCTGATTGGATCTAATCCAAATCAATCAAACTGGGTTAGCTCAATTGATGACATCCAGATCCGAACCCTTATTTGTGTGACCTAGTTAGGTTTAATTCTATATGTCAATCAGATATGTCATGATCTCCATCATCAATATCATCGAGACATCTTTCGATGGACCAAAACTTTTCTGATTCATACAATTAGAATGATTAATCATCAAAATTATTCTAATTGCTCCAAAAATCCATCAGTGACATCTAGTAGTGTATGGTGGCAACCCATCAAAACTGAAAGCTAACCTCTTGGTGTAGTTGCCTGTGTGATTGGGTTCTTCTATCTTAATCCCCGATAGGATTACGGTTAAGGTGAACTAGTCAAACCCAATATCCGTCATATGAATTAATCATTCGATTTAAGTTCAATGTGAAATCCAAATAGAAACTCTTTCTATCATCTTCACTCTACCATGGCCATGGGCTTAAGGACTCAATCGCATGATTATCATAGGGCTACTCCTCATCTATCGAGGTAGATAGGTCCTCTTATTGGTGCAATCTAATTCCTACAATGAACATGCTATAGCCAACATACACCTCAGAATTTCGAATGGCTAGGAGTCCGAGTTATGGTATAGTCAAACTATAACACCCTCAAGATGAACTACCGATACACCTCAGGTCAAAGAACCATACACACCACTGTAGCATCGAGTCAGTCATCGATGAGAAGGTAGACTTTCTTATGACTACTCGAGGTGGTCATGCTCAGTGCCCTCGTTCTCTAACAAGTACCTATACTCTCGCTTCAGTGTCTCCACACCATAGACTTAAGACACGTCTATCCTAAGAAAGCGATCGTACACCAATCTTTCAGATCAATCACCATCCTCGTCATGATCCTACGGTCGGGAGCAATTTATGAGTTAATTATGAAAATTCATTTCTTAAATTTTCAACCTTTGAAAATATGAATTATCATTACCATTAACTCAAAGGATGCATCACAGACACTTTTAAATACATGCCATGATAGAAGAATAATCTATTTATTAATTTATAATCGAAATTATAAAACCATTCTTAGAAATGTATTACAAGTGACAGCCAATCTGGCTTCTAGGACACACATCTAATAAACTCCCACTTAACCTAAAGCTAATTGGCTAAAAATCTATGTCCCATCTTCTCATGGTGGGCTTCAATCTTCTACTGGCTTAATGGCTTTGTCAGCAGATCAGTCGCATTATTTGCAGTGTTGATTCTCTTGACCTTGACGTATCGCTTCTTGAGGTAATCATGAATGAGGTGGTATCGCTGCTCGATGTGCTTGGATTTTTGGTGAGACCTCGGCTCCTTAGCTAGGGCTATGGCGCCATTATTATCACAATACAGCAGAACGGCAACTGATGGCATCACTTCGAGCTCTACAGTGAACTTCTTATATTAGAATGCCTCCTTTGCAGCTTTTGATGCAATAATATACACTGCTTTCAGGATGGAATCTGCTATTACCGTCTGCTTGAAACTTTTTCAGCTGACAACACCATCATTACAAATAAACAGATTTTTAGATGTTGACTTTCGATCATTTATATCAGGTATAAAATCCAAGTCTGTATACCTCTGGACCTGGAGTTCTCCATTACCAAAGACTACAAACATATTCTTAGTCCTTTTCAAGTACTTAAGGATACATTTTATAGAAGTCCAGTATTCTTCGCATAGACTTGACCGATACCTACTTGTAACACCACAGCATGGACAATATCAGATCGTGTACATAGCATGGCATACATGAAGCTCCCTATTATTGAAGCATAAGGGGTCTTGCTCATGTGTTCAATCTACTCAGGTATGTTGGGACACATCTTCTTAGAGAGATGAACGCCATGACTAAAGGGCACCAATCCCCTCTTGGAGTTTTCCATGCCAAACATTTTTAGCACCTCCTCTATGTACATCTTCTGTGGGAGACCTAGCATCCTATTTGGTCTATCTCTATAGATCTTAATTCCTGGAATAAAGAATGCCTTTCCTAGGTTTTTCATGGAGAATTCTTTAGACAACCATATTTTGATTGTGGTCAACATAGAAATATTATTTCAAATAAGGAGGATGTCATCCATATACAATACAAGAAAGATAATAGTGCTCCCACTGATCTTTTTGAAAACACTGGGCTCCTCCTCATTCTTGATGAATCCAAATGATTTGATCACATCATTAAAACGAGCATTCTAGCTCCGAGATGCTTGCTTAAGTCCATATATGGACCTTTGCAACTTGCAGACCTTATGATCAGTATCACTGGATGTGAAATTCAATGGCTATTCCATATAGATATCTTCCTCAAGATATCTATTTAAGAACACCATTTTTATGTCCATCTACCATATTTCAAAATCAAAATAGACTACAATAGCAAGCAATATGCGGATGGATTTGAGCATGGCTACTGGCGAAAAAGTATCCTAATGGTCAATGCCTTCGCACTGACTATACCCTTTCGCTATGAGCCTTATGTTGAATGTCTCAACATTCCCATCGACACCTATCTTTCTTTTGAAGATCCATTTACACCCAATAGATACTATACTTTTAGCTGGATCTACCAAGGTCCAATCTTGGTTCGAGCACATTGAGTCAATCTCTAACTTCATTGTCTCTAACTATTTCTCGGAGTCGATATCTGATATCGCCTCATCATAGATTTTGGGATCATCACCATGAATCCTTTTTTCTGTGAGGAATATTTTCTCTACGTCCTTTGAAATAGTATCTAAGTACCTTTCAAGGGGATGGAAAATTCTTTCTAATCTATGAGGTGGATGAGGTAGTGATTGGACTGTTTCAATCAGATTGGATTTCATAGGTTCCTTGGCTCGTGGCTCTTGGATGACTTTCTCCTCAAGCCTAATCTATCTTTCGATGCCACCATCTTGAATAAATTATTTTTCAAGAAAGATGGCATGTTGACTCACATTCACATTATGATTTTTTAAGAGATAGAAAAAATATTCTAATGACTCTTTAGGATATCCAATAAATCGAGCTCTAAAGGATCTAAACTCTAATTTATTTGCCTGTTGTCTCTTAACATAAGCCGGACAATTCCAAATTCTGAGATGACTTATACTTGATTTCTTATCATATCATATCTCATATAGTGTGGTAGGAATTGTTTTAGATAGAATCCTATTCAATAGATATATAGCGGTCAACAGACTATATCCCCAAAGAAACTCAGAAAGATTTATGAAGCTCATCATAGATCAAACCATATCTAATAGGATCCGATTTCTCTATTCTAAAACCCCATTGAGTTGAGACGTTCCAGTTGGAGTCCATTAAGAAACTATGCCATTATCCTTAAGATAGTCTAGAAATTTTTGACTAAGGTACTCGCCTCCTCGATCTGATCAAACAATCTTAATAGTTTTTTTTATTTATTTTCTACTTCAAGTCTGAATTGCTTAAACTTTTCACAAGCTTTAGACTTATATCGCATCGAATATGCACACTCATACCAAGATAAATCATTGGTAAAGGTGATGAAGTACATATAATTATCTCTAACTGGCACATCAAATGGGTCACATACATCAGTATGTACTTAGACAAGTAGGTCTGTGGCCCTTTTTCCCATGTCCCATGAAAGAAAGCTTGGTCATTTTGCCATGAAGGCATGATTCACAAATCGGATATGACTCGAAAGTCAATGGACTCAACAGACCGAATTTTTTGATTTGTTAATCCTATCTTTGGCTATATGATCTAGCCTAAGGTGCCAAAGATACCTATCGTTTAGACTATCCCTAGATCACTTTGATCCTATGGCATTCATGTTTTGCTCAATATTAAAAATAGAAATATCAGTATGTAACTGATAGAGACCATTTATAAGGAAATCACTTATAATTTTATTTCTTTCATAAAGAATATTACAATGGTCCTTAAGAAAACTAATTATATAGCCTTCCTATGCTAAACATGAAATAGAAATCAAATTTCTGCTTGCTGTAGGCACATAAAAATAGTTTCTAAGTACTAAGTCTAATCCTGATGGTAATCGTAGAGGATAGATTTCCATGACCATAGTAGCAACTCTTGCATCATTCCCAATGGATAGGATCATCTCACCATCCCTCAGCCTCCTACTATCCTCAAGACCCTGCATAGAAGTGCACAAGTGAGCACTAGAACCAGAGTCAAGCATCCAACTGGATGCAGAAGAAATCATAAGATTAGATTCTATAACGAGCATACCTCCAGAAAGACCTACCTCCTTGTTCTTCAGACTGGCTAGGTAAAGAGGGTAGTTCCACTTTCAATTGCCGTCAGTGTTGTAATGAAAATATTTTTCTTTGTCAGTGGTCTTCTTCTTCGCACCATCCACATTCTGCTTCTCCATAGACTTCTTCTTCTTGTCAAAAGATTTTCTCTTGAAAATAATTTGCTCCACAGCAAGTACTGAGCCTTTAGAACTTTTCATAAAAAGCTCAGCAGTAACTAGCATATTCATGAGCTTAACCAAGAGATTCTGTAGTTTATACATATGGTAGTTCATGATGAACTGCCCATACGCATCAGTCAAGGACTGTAGAATTATGTCAGTCTATAGATCCTGATCTAACTTGACACTGAGCTTCTCAAGCTCTTCAAAGTTCTTGATCATCATCAGACAATGATCTTGGACCGACTGTCCATCATGCATTTGAGCCTTAAATAGTCTTTTAGTGACTTGATATTTAGCTGCACAACTCTATTTATCAAACAATTCTTGTAGGTGAGTTAATATTTGGTGGCTAGTCTAAATGTCTTAATGTTGATGCTGGAGCTCATCAAACATTGAGCCCAACATGTATTACCTGGTTTTGTTATCTTCATCCATTAACTTATTGAGAGATGCTCTCTGATCAATGGATGGATGGGTTAGTAAGGTGGGAGGATCCTGTTCCAACACATCAGTCAACTTCTCAGAATCCAAAATAATTTTGAAGTTTTGGAGCCAATCCTTATAGTTGGATCCGGTCAGTCTATGGGTGTCTAGGATATGGGCTAGTGGGTTGGATGCATGCATTTTTTTATAGAGAGTCAAAGTTTTTAGTTAGATTTTGTAATTAGACTTAATTAATTTATTTAAAAATTTTATTTTTAAATAAATTAGGCTTTCACTATTTACTTGGATCCCTACACTCTCTTGGTAGAGATGCAAAAATCTTCATGATTAATGATTTTTAGTGGGTGGTGCGGTCCCACCATCTAATTCACCACCTCACCTAATAGTTGTTAGTGATGGATCAACCAATGAGTGAACAACTTTCGTCCAATGATTCTCTAATCATGGTGCACCCTAACCTGGTCTCTAATTCATGAATCTCATCATGTCCAAAATATTGATCCACTCCTTAGTTAATTCAGATCCACTATTTGCATAGATTGGATTTTTGATTGGATCCCTCACCATATCCAAAATATTGAGCCCAATCCATCCTCCAACCTATAGCATCCAATATCTAATAGACATGGTTGCATCTTTTCGATGCAACTGAACTACTATATCCAGCCAAGAACAATCAACCTTGGGAAGGGCCCGCACATCTACAATGGTGGAAGATCTTAGACTTAATATTTTCCTAGGAAGATTTAATTTAGGTCTCTCTAAACTTGACTTGACTTAGTCATAACAATTATGACTAACTTAGTGGCATGGGTTGGCTCGAATTGTTAGCCACCTCAAATCAGAACTGGATCGATATAAATGGTCTGGTAAGTGAGACTGTGGAAGAGATATGTCATTAACTCGATAAGAATGCATTCAGGTTAAGTAGCTCCCAATTAAAAATCAGTCGATCGTATCTGCCAGACTTATCTTAGACACCAAATTATTGAATCAGAATTAATTAAGTTAGCCTACAATTCAGGCTTGAACCATAGAGCTAAATTAGATTTTGACTTGATTGAGTCACATCTCAATGTGATTTGATCTTGATCCAGACTTAATTTTATTAGTTTGGTCAAATCTAAGCTTTCTTTGATACCACCTAACCAACTCTTGATTTGGTTTGATCAACTACTAGACATAATTGAGCTACCCCAGTCCGAACCCAATTTTATGAATATGCCTTAGATCTGAAAATTCATAATATTTTGATCTTATTAATTTCATAATCTTAATTCTTAATTAAGTTTTGGATTCATGAACAAAACATGTAATAAAAATCTTAGAATTTTAGAATCTAAAATTTTATAGAAAAATAAGTTCTAATTTTTGATTAAGAACAAATGTGCAGCACCTCTACACGCCATAAGAATACCCTATTGAATGAGAGGAGAGGGCCTTTAAATCCTAGTTTGTTCTTATGACCGGATGGCCATGGGAAACTTCTTAATCAGAAATATAATTTTTACTACAAAACTAGTTAGATCATATATCACATACAAAAAGATCTAACTAATACATGTCTTGCATAAATCTTATGTATCATCAATCTGCATACTTTCAGATATAAAATATCACATATTAAATCTAAAAAATAAAATTTTAAATTTGATCATATCAAAAATGAAACTATTCCAGATATCCTATAGAACTTTTCTATGACTAGTCTAAGCATGCATCTTTCATACCCCATATGAATAAATTAAAAATTAAAAACTTTATTTTCTACTTTTAGATCTGATTGCAATAATTATAACATCAAAAAAATAGAAATTAAATATATCTAAAATTATATTTAATCAAAATAAATACATGATTATACTAGACTACACATAGAACTATTCTCTACCTTATCTTGTCAAGCATCTCATACATATTAGATCTAAATTATTTAATTTTTAATTTTTTTAATTTTAGATCTAATCATATTTGATGTGACATCTAAAATCTTTTAATATCAGATCATAATCAAAAATAAAATTAGATCTAAGGTAGATCTAAAGAACTACTAACACAGCTCTTATACTAGTTTAAAAAAAAATCCTATTTTCTGCCATAAGATCGTGCAGATCTGATCATATCTGAGATGGATTTTTTTTAAAATTTTTAAATGATCCAATCTATTCTATGAGTTCTTAGATCTGATCATGATGATCTAATATTAAAAATTAAAATAAAAATTAAATCAAATTTAATTTTAGATTGATCATGGTGATCTGATAATTAGCTTTGGGATATATTTTTCAATAATTATAATTTTAGAAGAGAGAAGAGATTGATCAGCTAATCATGATCCTTCCAGTGACTTCACCAAGTTAGATCAAAGAGGACTGTAATCTAGCTAGTCTAGGGGCACCTAAATTAGTCACATTGATTTACCTAATTGATATAAATGTAAGTGCATCAACTGTTAACTCCTCTTCCTGATACCAATTGATGTTCCATGATATCGCTCGAACGCCAATCATCCTTAGCATCACAAGCCTCAATACCATATTGCGGAAGCTCTTAATCTTTAGCATGGACCTGAAGAAACCTAGGACGTTCTCTATGGGTAGCACAACACCGATCCTCCACCTGGATCTATGATGGGGCGCCTCCCTCCTTAGGCTTAAGGGAAACGCCCCTTTCTCTAGGCCTTCTTCAAGAACCCTAGGACGGCAATGCTAGAGAGAAGAGAAGAAGAGAGTTGAGGGAGAAAAGGTCTGTATTAATTCCAACCATGTAAATCCTAATACAACCTATGTATTTATACATAGCCATTAGGCCCGACCAAAAAACTTTCGGCTAACCCAATACATGAAAGCACTCACCGAGCCCATGTACATCCATGCTCTTATCCTTTGGATCTAGACCTAACTTATACATGAATTAGTCACCTTAAGAACTCTCAAACCAGGCCTTAAGACCCCTAGGATCAACCCAGACCCTATTCTAAAACAGACCCTCACATAACTCCTGCTGCGCACTGAGCCGGTTCAGTCTTAGCACTGAGTCAGCTAAGTTCCACTGGGTTGGCTCAGTCAGAAACTGAGCCAGCCCAGTCTTGTGTCATGCCAGTAGTCCCAAATGTGTAGCTCTCTATTTTGCCTGTGCACTAAGACTTAGCCAACTCAGTTTTGGACTGAGCCGGCTAATCTGTAGAAAATCTTTTTTCTATAGCCTTCAAGCTCCGACTTTGGTTTCTTGCTCCATCTTGTATCCTAGATCTCTGAAGCACCAACCAAGCCTCTTGAGGCCTTCAATACCTGAACCTCAAGCCCATGAAGAGCTACATGCCGCCTCCATCCTAGGATAACTCCTGTCTTAGCCCTAGGACCACACCTATCCTAGCCTCTCCAGAGTCCTCAACGTGGCTCCGTCGATGGCCTTCCAAGGCTTGGGAGCACCACAGATCCTCACAATAAGTTAGCACAAATCATCAAGTGATTTAATCAAAATCTAGTCCACCATGTCGGTCAGGTAAGTGAGATTGATGGGATCGATATGCCATTAACTCATCATAGATCGAATTAATGTAAGTATCTCCGAAATAAAAACCATCGATTAAGACTGCCAAACTTACCTTAGGCACATCTGGTTAATTAGTTTTGACTTGATCAACCTAATAATCCAGACTCAACTACTAAGCCAAAATCAAGTCTATTTGGTTCTTTTTAAAGATATGGACTTGACCAATTACAACTATTGCAATTGATCTAGAGTATCCTTGACCTAATCTAAGACAACACTTGGTTAGATTTGATCAACTACTCTTGATTAGTCCATTCTTTAATTCTAACTTTAGGTCAAATCTAATTAAATGACCTGATATGCTAACCTATTAACCCATGAGTTATGAAAATATCTTAAGATCTTCAATTCATAATCCTAGATCCTAACAAACAAGTCTTAATTTTTAATTAAGTTCAAGGTTGATGGGTTGGGGTTCGGTACCTCAGAACTAATTTTTGTTTACATCTACATTTCAAAAATAAATTTCAAAAAAAATTAAAGAAATAAAACTCAAAAATAAATCATAAATCAATTAGATCTATTCTAACAATATTTATGATTTATGTTTACAGGTCAGCACATACTAGGACAACCGATTCATTGTAAGAGCTAAATCTTATAGTAGGATAATCTTTAAATCAGCATGTGTGATCTATTATTTTTAGATTTTTATTGAAGGATTTATTTAGATCTAATCTAAAAAATTAAAATCAGATCCAAATATGCATGTAAATCATGTTATAAAGTACTTATAGCTCTGATACCACTGAAAGAAAATCGATAGGAATTCTAAGCATATTTTAAAACTTTTTAAGCAAAAATAAAAAAATTAAATATTTTAATCTATTTTATATGCTAAGGATCAGATGTACCTACCTAAGGATCTATAACATGAAAAATAGTATGCATAAAAATCTAAAAAATGAAATCCCAACATTGATCACATCAATGTCAAAATCTAGATCTAATTTTTAGATCTATCAGCTCAGGTTTAGAACCTTATACTTGATCATGAGTCCCTAATCTCCTCCATTGTAACTTTTAGATATGAAGGTTTAAAGGTGAAGAAAAAATTTTATTTTCTGCCTCAGGATCGTGTAGATCTGATCATATCTGAGATGAATTTTTTTAAAAATTTTTAAATAATCTAATCTAATCTAAGAGTTCTTAGATCTGATCATGATGATCTAATATTAAAAATTAAAATAAAAATTAAATTAATTTTAATTTCATATCTTATTTAGGTAATCTGATTATCCTACAATGATCCTGATATTTTCTGAGGTTCTAGAAGGAGCCACGGATGTGCCAGGCCTCTACGAGTATCCATCTAGGAAGGATCTAGATATCTTCTCCTCGTAAGTCTTTTCTTCAAAGATCAAATCTGAATCTAACCTGGAAGTCCTTCAAAAAAAATTTTGAAGGCAGCATATCTGTCTCACAAACATCATCGCATAGATGCTGAACTCTTCACAAATTCAATTGGATCTTCTTTTTAAATTTGTAACTAACTTTTTAGACATGTAGAAGAGAGGAAGAGAGAGAGGATAGAAGGGGTGTGGGATATTTGGAATAGTAGCCTTTGGGTATGAAAAATATTTTCTACATGAAGAGCCTTGGCGCTAGGGTTCTTATACAAAAGCATAGCGCCATGTTAGAATTCCTCTTTGATCAAAATCCTTATTTTTTTTTGACTATTGGGACTCCTAGACTTGATCTCTACAAAAATCTCCAGATCCCATCTAATTTTGATGCCAAAAATCAATCTAGAAGATGACAGCATGAGTAGATAAGGAAGAGTCCTCTACGCCTAGGACGCTTCCCTCAAAAGTTTGATCCAAATCAAACTCTATCAAAACTTAGTCTAGACACCTCCAAAAATCACAAAATTTGGTACACCCAAGTTATAATTCATGCTCTATCACATAGCCAAAAAATAGATCAAAATAAATTCTAGAGAAGTTTCTAAAAGGATTTGATTAGATGACCCTTAATTCTCTCAAATAGGTCAACTTTCGACCCTAGTCCAATTTGACTATGAATGGATTTAATTTTTATAATTAATCTGATATGGACTTATTTCAGTCAAATGAAAATAAATCCATTCAAAATATAAGAATAAGTCAAATCAAATTTTACTTGATTATGATGAATCAGAAAGATTTCAGAAGGCAAAAGTCACGCTCAATCATATTCTAGCACGATTACCTAGAATCTGATTGGATCTGATCCAAATCAATCAAACTGGGTTAGCTCAATTGATGACATCCAGATCCAAACTTTTATTTGTATAACTTAGTTAGGTTCAATTCTATATGGTAATAAGATATGTCATGATCTTCATCATCGACATTATCGAAACATCTTTCAATGGATCAGAACTTTTCTGATTCGTACAATTAGAATGATTGATCATTAAAATCATTCTAATTGCTCCCAAAATCCACCAGTGACACCTAGTAGTATATGGTGGCAATCCATCAGAACTAAAAATGAACCTCTCGATGTAGTTGCCTATGTGATTGGGTTCTTCTATCTTGAGCCCTGATTGGATTAGGGTTAAGGTGAACTCGTCAAACCCAATGTCCGTCATATGAATTAATCATTCCATTCGAGTCTAATATGAAATCCTAATAGAAACTCTTTCTATCATCTTCACTCTGCCATGGCCATGGGCTGAGGGACTCAATCTCATGATTATCATAGGGCTACTCCTCATCTACCGAGGTAGATAGATCTCCTTATTGGTGTAATCTAATTCCTACAATGAACATGTTATAGTCAACATATACCTCAGAATTTTGAATGACTAGGAGATCGATTATGGTGTAGTCAAACTATAACACCCTCAAGATAAACTATCGATGTACCTCAGGTCAAAGAACCATATGCACCACTGTAGCATCAAGTCAGTCATCGACGAGAAGGTTGACTTTCTAATAACTACTCGAGGTGGTCTCATTTTCTAACAAGTACCTGTACTCTCTCTTCAATGTCTCCACATCATAAACTCAAGACATGTCTATCCTAAGAAAGCGATCGTACACCAATCTTATAGATCAATCACCATCCTCATAATGATCTTATGATCAGGAGCAGTTTATGAGTTAATTATAAAAATTTATGTCTTAAATTCTCAACTTTTGAAAATATGAATTGTCAATATCGTTAACTCAAAGGATGTATCATAGATACTTTTAAATATATATTATGATAGAAAAATAATCCATTTATTAATTTATACTTGAAATTATAAAATTATCTTTAGAAGTGTATTATAAGTGACAGCCAATCTAGCTTCTAGGAAATACATCTAACAGAAGATTGCTCATACATGCATAGAGTGTTTAGCCTCTACAGATCATCCCCTTGAAGTCCTACATTGATCCGATCTCTTGAGACTACTAGATCACTTGAAGATTGTATGATGAGCTGATCTGATCTCTTCTCATTCTTCAAACCTCTCAGACTTTCTAAAGTCAAAGACGAGTCACTAGAGGATGAAGGAAAGAGGAAGAAGAATAGGAAAAACAATTTTATCTGTGATTTTTCTTTCTCCCAAAAATAAAACCCTAGAACTAGGTCTAGGTCTCTCACCCTAGAGAAGAAAGATCTCTTCTCTTTTCTCACACACCTTAAAGGCTTCCCATCCTGAAACCTCATGCCCCCTGGAGTTTTCCACCCCCTCTCTTTTAGGTTTTTATGGTGAAGAGAAATCTTAAAGGGGCACACAAAAATAAGCTATTTTATAGATGGGCAGCAACTAATGGATAGTTCTGATTTGGTTGTTTGCTTTTCATCCAAACTCCTATTATATTAGAATTTCAAATCAACCAAAGACTATCCATAATGGGCATGGGAAATCTGGGCATGAAGCTTCTTCATCACATGCAAATCAATATTTGCATGAGAGAAGAATGTGTGGACTTAGGGTCGCACATAAGGAGACTTGGCACATGGACTAGTCTAACTAGTTTGGACTCTTCTTTTCTTATTTGATCCAATCATATTAGTATTGGAAAACATACAGGGTTTCATGCTTGTATTTCAAAACCTTTTTGAAATAAGTCACAATAGAAGATGTAGATTAAACTATTTAATCTACTAAAGCATGCAATCTAATTACTAAATCCTATATCTAGGACCTATAACATATCATAATGCATACATAAATTTGAAAATTAAAGTGCTTTGATATTGATCAAATCAATACCCTAGATCTAGAACAATTCTAGATCAAATCCTAGATCGTATCTAGGTGAGAGAAGAGATCAAATCTCTTACCATTGAATGGGTTGAGAACACCATGGTTGAGTCCATTATTGTCCTTATTTCTTGGAGCTGCACATGCGTCCAGTATCTACAGATAGTCCACACGAGGCTGCAACATAAATTAGAGATTTATCGAATGAAGATCTACTCGAAGTGCCTTATCTCTTCTAGGCATCCACTTTTGATGTTAAGATCCAAGCCTTTTCTTTAAGGATCATGGTGCCCAAAGCCTTCCACGCCTCTTCTGAAGGAAAATCCTGATTTCCCGGATTAGGTTCCATAAGATCCGATCGGATCAAGAGATATATTTCAAAAACTTTTCTCTTTGACCCGAATCAGATCTGGGATATTTAAGATCTAATTTTTATTATTTTAATAATTAAAATAAGATATAGATAAATTAAATTAAATTTAATTTATCTTGATGTAGGATAATCCTATTACCCGTTGATGATCCTGTAAGCAGCGAAAGGTTCTGGATCTAGCCACGCAAGTTTCTAGCCTCTACCGATATCCACTCGGACTAGATCTAGAGATACTCTTCTTCTCTATCATGTCTCCAAAAATTAGATCTGAATCTGATTTAGAGGATCTTCAAAACAACTTTCGAAGATCAGTAGTTTTCCTTTGCAACAGCGCAGCCTTCTAGCTTTCTGTCACCTTCCTCTCACCTGGATTGCACCAACTAAAATCCCAAACTACTTTGGGTGTGGAGAGGAGAGGGAGAAGATGGGCTTGGCATGGAGGAGGAAGAGGGAGGCAGCCTTGGGGCGTGGGGATTGTGTTTTCTCTTTGAGTTGGGCGTAGGGTGTTATTTATAAACTATGCGTGATCCAACTCCTCTTCTTTCCAACCAATCACAACCCTTTATGAAATCAGATCTAAATATGATTGGTGGGAATAGAGTTTCTTGGATTCATCCTTAGATGGTGCCTAAGACCAGTCAAAGTTGGTTCTTAGGAGGAGTCTAATCAGAATCTAAAAAAGGAGATGGAGTCCCTGTCCAATAGGGACTCCTGGGCACCTCCTGCTTGGGCGCATGCCACCATTGGCGTGCACCCTCCTCATGGTGGTGTGCGCCCTCCTCTGTGCCAGCTTCTGGCAGGAGAACAAGCCCCCACCAGCTCTCCAATAGGTGTGTGTTATGTGGATAGAAGTCAAAGTATCAATGTCAACATTTGACCAGTCAAAGGTCAACTTTTGACCAAAGTCAAAGGACGAGAAATGATAGGTGACCAAAAATGGCAGGTATTATCTTACAAAATAAGACAACCCTTTTTTGATCTGGACAGGCTCCAGTCAGACCAAGTGAAGGCCTCTGATCAAGCACAAACCCTTTTAGCTCAGTCAGGATAACTATTTATGATAGTAAAAGAAGAACGTTAGGTTCAATCGAGTGCTAGCATGATTTTCTTGAACCTAATTGAATCTCATTCAGATCAATTGAACTTGATCAGTTCAATTGATGATCACCAGATTCAAATTCTTGTTTGTGTGACCCAGTTAGGTTTAGTTCTATATGGTAATGGGATATGTCAAGATCTCTGTCATCGACATTATCGAAACTTCTTTTGATGGATCAAAACTTTTCTAATTCGAACAGCTAGAATGATCGATCATCTAAATCATTCTAGTTGCTCCCAAAATCAACCAGTGACACCTAGCAGTATATGGTGGTAACCCATCAGAGCTAAATGTGAACCTCTTGGTATATCTACCTGTGTGATTAAGTTCTTCTATCTTGAGCCTCGATCAGATTAGGGTTAAGGTGAACTCGTCAAACCCTAGTTTCTATCATATGACGTAATCAATCGATTCAAGTCCAATGTGAAAACCTAAGTAGAAACTCTTTCTATTATTTCACTCTGCCATGGCCATGGGCTTCTGAACTTTATTCTCATGATCATCATAGGGCTGCTCCTCTACCACCGAGGTAGATAGATTTCATCTTGATGCAATCCAAATCCAACAATGAACATGCTATAGCTAACATACACCTCAGGATTCCGAATGGCTAGGAGACTGAGTTATGGTGTAGTCAAACTATAACACCCACAAGATGAACTATCAATGCACCTTAGGTCAAAGAACCAGACACACCACTGTAGCATCAAGTGAGTCATTGACGAGAAGGTAGACTTCTTAATGACTACTAGAGGTGGTCACGCTCAGTGCCCTCATTCTCAAACGAGTACCTATACTCTCGCTCTAGTATCTCCACATCATAGACTCAAGACTCATCTACTAAAGAGAAGCGATTGTACACCAACCTTTCAAATCAATCACCATCCTCATGATGATCCTATGGTCGGAAGCATTTTATGAGTTAATAATGATTATTCATGTCTTAAATTTTCAACTCTTGAAAATATGAATTATCATTACCACTAACTCAAAGGATGTATCACAGACACTAAATACAGATATGTGATAGAAAATAAACCATTTTATTGATTATAGTCAAAATTAAAATTTTTTGTCTAGAAGTGTATTACAAGTGTCAGCCAATTTTGGCTTCTAGGGCACATATATCTAACAATCTCCCACTTGTCCTAAAATCAATTGGCTACAAGTCTTAGTCCCATCTTCTCAAGGTGGGCTTCGATCTTCTGCTGGCCTAATGGCTTTGTAAGTGGATCTGCCACATTGTCTATGGAGTCGACTCTCTTGACCTCGACGTAACCCTTCTCGAGGTAATCGTGGATGAGGTGGCATCGCCGCTCAATGTGCTTGGATTTTTGGTGAGACCTCGGCTCCTTAGCAAGGGTTATGCCGCCATTGTTATCGCAGTAAAGGAGAATGGCATCTGATGGCATTACTCCGATTTCTGCAGCAAACTTCTTGTACCAAAAATGCTTCCTTCGCAGCCTCTGATGCAGCGATATATTCTGCTTCCATGGTGGACTCTGCTATCACGATTTGCTTGAAAACTCTTCCAGCTGACAGCACCACCATTGCACACAAATAGACTCTCAGATGTCGACTTTCGATCATCTACATCTGACATGAAATTTGAGTATGTGTATCCCTGGACTTAGAGTTCTCTATTATCAAAGACCAACATCATATCCTTAGTTCTTCTTAAGTACTTAAGGATATATTTCATAGAAGTTCAGTGATCTTCATCTGGATTTGACTGATATCTGCTTGTGACACTCACAGCATGGGCTATATCAGGTCATGTACATAGCATGGCATACATGGAGCTACCTATTGCAGAAGCATAAGGGATCTTGCTCATGCATTCTATTTTCTCAGGTGTGCTAGGGCACATCTTCTTGGAAAGATGAATACCATATCTGAAGGATATTAATCCCCTCTTAGAGTTTTTCATACTAAACCTCTTTAGTACTTCCTCTATGTACATCTTCTATGAAAGTCCTAGCATCCTATTCGGTCTATCCCTATAGACCTTAATTCCTAGAATAAAGGATGCTTCACCTAGGTCTTTCTTGGAGAATTCCTTGGACAACCATATTTTAACTGTCGTTAGCATGGGAATATCATTCCCAATAAGGAGGATGTCATCCACATATAGTATGAGGAAGACAACAGCTCTCCCACTGACCTTTTTGAAGACACACGGTTCTTCTTCATTTTTGATGAAAGCAAATTTTTTGATCACATTATTTAAACGAGTGTTCCAGCACCGAGATGCTAGCTTAAGTCTATATATGGACCTTTGCAGCTTGCAAACCTTGTGATCAGTATTATTGGATGTAAAACCTGGGGACTATTCCATATAGATATCTTCCTCATGATATCCGTTTAAGAATGTCATTTTGACATCCATTTGCCATATTTCATAATTGAAATACGCTGCAACGGCAAGCAATGTACGGATGGATTTTAGCATATCCACTGGATAAAAGGTATCTTGATAGTCAATGCCTTCACGTTGACTATAACCTTTTGCCACTAGTCTAGCCTTGAATGTCTCCACATTTGCAGACTTGGTTTGAGTGCATCGAGTCAATTTCTGATTGCATTGTCTCTAGCCATTTCTCAGAGTCGATTCTGATATCGCCTCGTTGTAGGTTTTGGGATCATCATCATGAGCACCATTACGTACGAGGAACATTTTCTCAACTTTCTCTGAAATAATACCTAAGTATCATTCAGGGGGATGGAAAACTCTTTCCAATCTACGAGGTGGAGGAGGTAGTGTTCTTATTGGCTCAATCTGATTTGGTTCCAATTAGTCCTTAGCTCATTGTACTTATGAGACTTTCTCATCAAGCTTAATCTGCTTTCCAATGCCGCTATCTTGAATAAACTATTTTTCAAGAAAGATGGCATGTTGACTCATAATCATATTGTGGTCTTTTGGAATGTAGAAATAGTATCCTAATGACTCTTTAGGATAACCTATGAATCGAGCTCTGAAGGACCTAAACTCTAACTTGTCCGCTTGTTGTCTTTTGACATGAGCCGGACAACCCCAAATTCTGAAATGACTCAGACTTGATTTCTTACCATGCCATATCTCATACGGTATGGTAGGAATGGTTTTAGAGGAAACCCTATTCAGTAGATAAATTGAAGTTAACAATGAGTGTCCCCAAAAAAAATTAGGAAGGTCTGTGAAGCTCATCATGGATCGGACCATATCCAATAGAGTCCGATTTCTCTGTTCTGAAATCCCATTGAGTTGAGGTTTTCCTGTTGGAGTCCATTGAGAGACTATGCCATTTTTCTTGAGATAGTCTAGGAATTTCTAGCTAAGATATTCACCTCCTCGATCTGATCGAACAATCTTAATGGATTTTCTAGTTTATTTTTCTACTTCATGTCTGAATTTTTTGAACTTTTCAAAGGCTTCAAACTTGTGTTTCATAAAAATACACATACCCATACCTAGACAAATCATCGATAAAGATAATGAAGTAGATAAAATTGCCTCTATCCGGCACATCAAATTGGCCGCACACATCAGAAGAAGATGAATAGCATCTGGTTTAGAACTTCTTCTTCTTTCCTCCTTCCACCTTCTGCCTTTCTGTAGACTTCTTTTTCTTTCTAGAAGATTTTCTTTTGGAAGAAGTTCATTCCATAGTAAGAATTGAGCCTCTAGAACCTTTCATAGAAAGCTCAGAGGTGACCAGCATATTCATTAATTCAGCCAAGGAATTCTGAAGTTTATGCATGTGGTAATTCATGATGAATTGCCCATTTGCATCAGTCAAGGATTGCAAAATAACATCGTTCTACAGATCCAAGTCTAACTTGACACCGAGCTTCTCAAGCTCTTCCAAGTCCTTGATCATCATCAGACAGCGATCTTGGATTGACTGCCCATCACGCATCTTAGCCTTAAAAAGTCATTTCGTGACTTGATATTTGGCTGCGTGAATCTGTTCACCAAACATCTCTTACAGGTGAGCCAACATTTGGTGAGCAGTCCGAAGATCTTCATGTTGGCGTTGGAGCTCATCAGACATCAAGCCCAACATATAATGTCTGGCCTTATTATCTTCATCTATCCATTTTTTCAGAGATGTTATCTTTTCAGTGGATGGATGGGCTGGTAAGGTGGGAGGATCCTGGTCCAAAACTTTGGTTAACTTTTTAAAATTCAAAATGATTTTGTAGTTCCTGAGCCAGTCTTTATAATTGGGTTGGGTCAGTCTATGTGTATCCAGGATACGTGCCAATGGGTTGGATGCAGACATGTTCCTGTAGAGAGTCAAAGATTCTAGTTAGATACTGTAATTATGATTTGACCAATTTATTTAGGGATTTTATTTTTAAATAAATTAGCTTCAACTATTTTCTTGGATACCTACACTCCCTCTGTAGAGATGCAAAAATCTTCATGATTAATGATTTCTAGTGGGTGGTGCAGTCTCACCAATTGACTCATCACCTCACCTAACAGTTATTGGTGATGGGTTAGCCAATGAGTGAACAACTCTTGTTCAATGATTCTCTAATCATGGTGCACCCAAACTTGGTCTCTAATTCATGATTCCCATCGTATCAAAAATATTGATCCACTCCTTAGTTAAGTCAGACCCACCATTTACATAGACTGAATTTCTAATTGAGTCTCTCACCGTATCCGAAATATTGAGCCTAACTCATCCTCCAGCCCATAGCATCCAATGCCTAACTCATCCTCCACCATATAGATATCTTCCTCAAGATATCCATTTAAGAATGTCATTTTCATGTCCATTTGCCATATTTCATAATCGAAATAGCCTGCAACGACAAGCAATGTGCTGATGGATTTTAGCATAGCCACTGGGAAAGTATCCTATAATCAATGCCTTCGCGACTATAACCTTGCCACTAGTCTAGCCAAACATTCTCATCTGCACAAATCTCTCTAAAATCCATTTACCCCAATAGTACTATACCTTCTGGTGGATCTACAGGTCCATTTACAATGAATGTCCAAAAAATAGAAGTCTGTGAAACCATCATGGATTGGACCATAAATAGAGTCTGATTCTCTGTCTGAAATCCGTTTTGAGGTGTTCGGTGGAGTCCATTGAGAGATATGCCAATTCCTTGAATAGTCTAGGAATTTTTGGCTAAGGTATCACCTCCTCGATCTATTGAACTTAATGGATTTTTCAATTTATTCTACTTCATGTCTGAATTCTTGAACTTTTAAAAGCTTTAGACAATAAGATACACATATTCATACCTAACAGTCATCGTAAAGTAATGAAGTAGATAAAATTGCCTCTAGCCGGCACATTAAGTGGGCCGCACACTCAGTATGTACTAGGGCAAAGATCTTGGTCCTTTCCCATGTCCTATAAGGGATTTAGTTATTTGCCTTGAAGACAAGATTCATAATTGGATATGACTCAGAATCAATGGACTCAATAGCCATTTTTCTCATTTGTTGATCCTATTTCTGCTATATGACCTAATTAGGTGCCTTAGACATCTGTCGTTTGGACTATCCCTAGTCATTGGTATTCATTTGCTCTTAGTTAAATAGGTACATCAATATAGCTGATAAAATCGTTAATAAGGAAACCATTTGCAATTTATCTTTTCACAAAGATGTTACAATGGCATAAAGAAGGAATCATATAGCCTCTAGTGCTAAGTATGAAACAGAATCAAATTCCTGCTAGCTCAGGCACATAATAACAGTTCAAACTAAGTCTAA
>QRFJ01002106.1:18759-58363 GCA_006176705.1 Cocos nucifera | reverse complement strand
GCTAAACAGATGGTATTGATGAGGAGTTGTTCTGACACTAGTGCCAGGAACTCTTGCTCCATTACGACGCGTAGGATCGATGTCTCATCCCTCACGCCTCTGCTATCCTTCAAGATCCTTGCATGAATACACTGGATAGAGCCATTAGAACAGATCAAGCACCAACGGATAGCAGAAGAAATGTAAGTTAGATTCAAAAATGAATAAGCATACCTCCAGAAGACCTTCCTGCTTGTTCTATTCAGGAGTTTGGCAGGTAAGTAGGACAGTCGCTTCCAGTAGCCATTGCTGTTGCAATGGAAATACTTTTTCTTTGACAGGGCTTTCATCATCGGCTCTGCACTTCTTCTTTCTCCTTCCACTCTTGCTTTTTTGCCAGACTTTCTATCAAATCACTACAAGTAAAGAAATTTCTTGAATTAGAAGACATAAGTGCTCTTTGTTATCCGATGGTGCGACCAAATGAGTTAGCACCCACTAGAATTTCCGTAGAATTCCGGTATCACCAATAGCTAGAGTTAGCCACTCCTTTTTGGCGGTGCCCTGTTATTTATGCTCTGCATTAATCCTCTCGGAGCATGATGTCCACATACCGTGTTATGTGCTTTTCCTCAAACCCGAGCCTTCCACAAAGGTCCGCGGAATGCACATTAAAACACCGGCACTTCAAGGAACGCTCAATTGATGGTTCATCCAGATTAGGTAAGTGGTTCCATGTTCCATTGATATTCGAACCGATGCTTTACGTCATGCTTACTCCTACGAGCCCAATGCGGACCAGCATTATCATTAATATCGGCCAAGATTTTGAATGTTATGCGTATTTGATAAGCAGCTGGCTCTAGCACTCTAGACTGTAAGAGGATACGAGTATTTCCCAATCGGTGCACGACAATTATGCATGAATTTGCCCATATGCATCAGGCTCAGAGGTATTGTCAGTAATAAATTCATTTCTACAGATGCCAATTCAACTTCACACCGAGCCTTTTAAGCTCTTTCATGATCCCTTGTCATCATCAAATAGTGTCTTGGACTGACTGTTCTATCAGCATCTTAGCCTTAAAAAGTTCATTCATGACTTGGGATACTGGCCTATAACAGTGACTCTGTGTTTCACCACCCATAATATCCTCCTTGTTTAGTGATAGCAGCAATCACCAAGACTGCATTATGGCGCACAGCCTGCGACTTCGCGCTTCGTGCAATCTCAAAAATACCTTAGCGAACCCAGCACCGACTACTCGACAGCACATCTATCAGTCTGGCGTTACGACGGTGTCACAGTAGAAGGCGTATACACTGGAGCTCATCAAAACTCGAGGCCAACATTTAATTCTGTTGATATATCTTCATCTACTTCATCTGCGGTTTTAAGGGACATGTTCACCTCACTCAACGACCATGTGGGTCCACTGGACCTTCGTATCAGGATGATTATTATCTTCACTATGCATTTTTAGAGATGTCTTGATGGTGGCCTATGTGATAGCTACTGTAAAGGTGGAGGGTTCTAGTCCAATACATGGATTAACCTCTCAAGAACCAAAATGATTTTATAGTTCCTGAGCCAATCTTATATAATTGGGTGTCGGTCAGTCTATGTGTGTCCAGGATACGTGCTAATGGATTGGATGCAGACATATTTCTATAGAAGAGTCAAAGATTCTATGTTAGATTTTACTGTCAAGTTTATGACGTTGATCATTTGTTAGAAATGTGTTCTTTAATAATTAGCTTCCACTATTTTTTGATTCCTACACTTCCTTGTAGAGGATGCGAAAAATCGTTACGATTAATTGATTTCTAGTGGTGTTGCGGTCTCACCAATTTGACTAATCACCGTCACCTAACAGTTATTGGTGATGGGTTAAGCCAATGAGTGAAAAACTCTTGTTCAATGATTCTCTAATCATGGTGCCACCCAAACTGGTCTTTAATTCATGAATCTCATCGTACTATGGAATATTGATCACTCCTTAGTTAAGTCAGACCCACCATTTGCACAAACTGGATTTCTAATTGAGTCTCTCATCGTATCTGAAATATTAAGCCCAACTCATCCTCCAGCCCATAGCATCGAATGCCTAATAGACATGGTTGCATCTTCCCGATGCAACTGAGCCACTATATCCAGCCGAGAACAATCAACCCTAGAAAGGGCCCGCATATCTACAATGATGGAAGACCTCAGACTTAATCTTTTCTTAGAGAGAATTGATTCAGGTCTTATTAAACTAGACTTGTCATAGTCATAACAATTATGACTAACCTAGTGGCATGGGTTAGCTCAGATTATTGACCAACTCAAATTAGAACTGAGTCGACAGATATGGGCTAGGTAATGAGATCGGTAGAAGGATATGCATTAAACTCGTGACAAGAATGCATTTAGGTCCAGTAGCTCCTAAATAAAAACCAATTGGTCGCTATGTGTCAAACTTACCTTAGACACCGAATTATTAGCCAGAACCAATTGGTGTGCCTACAATCCGGACTCTAACCTCTGAGCCTAATTAGGTCTTGCTTGATCGTACCGATCTTGACCTATTACTTAATCCTATTAGGTTGGTCATTTAAGCATTGTGATTCCCAATCTAAACCAACTCCTTGATTCAGTTTGATCAAACGCTTAGACCTATGAGTATACCCAATCTCGAACCCAGTATTATGAATATATCTTATATCTGAATTCTTAATTTTAGATCTAATTAATATTCATAATCTTAATTCTATTAAGTGGGTCATAAATAAAATATGCGTAATAAATCCTAGGGTTTCAGGATCTAGGATTTTGCAGAAAGTAAGTTTTGGTATTCTGATTAAGACGAACGTGCGCATCCCTACACGTCATAGGAACGCTCCAATCGTAGCATGGAGTCGGAGGAGGGCCTGTGTAAATCCTTCTTTCGTTCTTATTTACTAGACGGCTAAGAAGCAACGCCGTTAATTCTAGGAACATGTCAATACTACAAAAAGTTTTTAGTTCGTATATCATATATCTCGATATACATAATTAGATCTTAATCTTGGCATATTTAGCATACATTCTCATGTATCAATTATGCATATTTTTAGATTCTAATTATACTCATAATAATTCTAAAATTATTTTAAATTGATCTATTCAAAATAAACTCTAATATAGATAAAATATGTTAGAACTATTCTACAATAGTTAGACAAGCACTCAATCAATTTCCTTTCAAATTATTCTTGAAATGTTTAATTTAAACATCCCAAAGGTAATGAAGTAGAAAAATTGCCTCTAGCCGGCACATTAAGTGGGCCGCACACATCAGTATGTACTAGGGCAAGAAGATCTGTGGTCCTTTCCCCATGTCCTACAAAAGGGAGTTTAGTCATTTTGCCTTGAAGACAAGATTCTAAGTTGGATATGACTCAGAAGTCAATGGACTCAATAGCCCATTTTTCTCCAATTTGTTGATCCTATCTTCTGCTATATGACCTAATCTCAGGTGCCATAGATATCTGTCGTTTGGACTATCCCTAGGTCATTTGGCATTCACGTTTTGCTCGATAGTTAGAATAGGTACATCAATATGTAGCTGATAAAGATCGTTAATAAGGAAAACCATTTGCAATTTTATTTCTTTCATAAAGAATGTTACAATGGTCCTTAAAGAAGGTAATCACATAGCCTTCTAGTGCTAAGTATGAAACAGAAATCAAATTCCTGCTAGCTGCAGGCACATAATAACAGTCTTTCAAAACTAAGTCTAAACCAGATGGTAATCGAAGAGGGTATGTTTCACCACTGCAGCAACTCTTGCTCCATTACCGATGCGTAGGATCATGTCTCCATCCCTCAGCCTCCTGCTATCCTCAAGACCCTGCATGGAAGTGCACAGATGAGCACTAGAACCAGAGTCAAGCACCCAACTGGATGCAGAAGAAACCATAAGGTTAGACTCAATAACGAGCATACCTCCAGAAGGACCTTCCTTCTTGTTCTTCAGGGTGGCCAGGTAAGTAGGGCAGTTCCGCTTTCCAATGGCCGTCGCTGTTGCAATGGAAATACTTTTCTTTGACAGCGGCTTTCATCTTTGGCTCTGCCTTCTTCTTCTTTGCTTCTTCCACCTTCTGCTTTTTCGCAGACTTCTTTTTTTTTTCCATAAGACTTTCTTTTGGAAGAAGTCCGTTCCATAGCAAGAACTGAGCCTTTAGAACCTTTCATAGAAAGCTCAGCGGTGACCAGCATATTCATTAATTCGGCCAAGAAATTTTGAAGTTTATGCATGTGGTAATTCATGATGAATTGCCCATATGCATCAGTCAAGGATTGCAGAATAATATCATTCTGCAGATCCAAGTCTAACTTCACACCGAGCTTCTCAAGCTCTTCCATGTCCTTGATCATCATCAGACAGTGATCTTGGACTGACTGTCCCATCATGCATCTTAGCCTTAAAAAGTCATTTCGTGACTTGATACTTGGCTGCGCGACTCTGTTCACCAAACATCTCCTGCAGGTGAGCCAACATTTGGCGAGCAGTCCCGATATCTTCATGTTGGCGCTGGAGCTCATCAGACATCGAGCCCAACATGTAATATCTGGCCTTATTATCTTCGTCTATCCATTTTTTCAGAGACGCTCTCTGTTCAGTGGATGGATAGGCTGGTAAGGTGGGAGGGTCCTGGTCCAATACATGGGTTAACTTCTCGGAACCCAAAATGATTTTATAGTTCCTGAGCCAATCTTTATAATTGGGTTCCAGTCAGTCTATGTGTGTCCAGGATACGTGCTAATGGGTTGGACGCAGACATTTTTCTATAGAGAGTCAAAGATTCTAGTTAGATACTGTAATTATGACTTGACCAATTTATTTAGAAATTTTATTTTTAAATAAATTAGCTTCCACTATTTTCTTGGATCCCTACACTCCCTCTGTAGAGATGCAAAAATCTCCACGATTAATGATTTCTAGTGGGTGGTGCGGTCTCACCAACTGACTCATCACCTCACCTAACAGTTATTGGTGATGGGTTAGCCAATGAGTGAACAACTCTTGTTCAATGATTCTCTAATCATGGTGCACCCAAACTTGGTCTCTAATTCATGAATCTCACCGTATCCAAAATATTGATCCACTCCTTAGTTAAGTCAGACCCACCATTTGCATAGACTGGATTCCTAATTGAGTCTCTCACCGTATCTGAAATATTGAGCCCAACTCATCCTCCAGCCCATAGCATCCAATGCCTAATAGACATGGTTGCATCTTCCCGGTGCAACTGAGCCACTGTATCCAGCCGAGAACAATCAACCCTGGAAAGGGCCCGCACATCTACAATGGTGGAAGACCTCAGACTTAATCTTTTCTTAGGGAGAATTGATTCAGGTCTCATTAAACTAGACTTGTCATAGTCATAACAATTATGACTAACCTAGTGGCATGGGTTAGCTCAGATTATTGACCACCTCAAATTAGAACTGAGTCAACAGATATGGCTAGGTAAGTGAGATCGGTGGAAGGGATATGCCATTAACTCGTACAAGAATGCATTCAGGTCGAGTAGCTTCCAATTAAAAACCAATCGGTCGTATGTGTCAAACTTACCTTAGACACCAAATTATTGAGCCAGAACCAATTGGGTTAGCCTACAATCCAGACTCTAACCTCTGAGCCTAATTAGGTCTTGCTTGATCGTGACTCGATCTTGACCCTAGACTTAATCCTATTAGGTTGGTCAATTTAAGCATTGTTGATCCCATCTAACCAACTCTTGATTCAGTTTGATCAAACGCTTAGACCTAATTGAGCTACCCAATCTCGAACCCAGTATTATGAATATATCTTAGATCTGAAATTCTTAATTTTAGATCTAATTAATATTTCATAATCTTAATTCTTAATTAAGTAGGGTTCATAAATAAAATATGCACAATAAATCCTAGGGTTTCAGGATCTAGGATTTTGCAGAAAGTAAGTTTTGGATTTCTGATTAAGGACGAACGTGCAGCACCCCTACACGTCATAAGAACGCTCCATCGGATGGGAGGAGAGGGCCTTTAAACCCTTCTTCGTTCTTATTACTAGACGGCTAAGAGGAACGCCTTAATCAGGAACATGCAATACTACAAAATAGTTTTAGATCTATATCATATATCTCATATACAAATTAGATCTAATCATGGCATATTTTGCATACATCTCATGTATCAAATCATGCATATTTTTAGATCTAAATTATCTCATAATAATCTAAAAAATTATATTTAAATTGATCTTATCAAAATAAACTCTAATATAGATAAATATGTAGAACTATTCTACAACTAGTCTAGACAAGCATCAATCATATCTCATATGATGTTAAAATTAAATAATTTTTTATTTACTATTTTTTAGATGTTATTATTGAAGAAAAATTTTGATTTTTTGGATCAAATTCATTCAGATCTGATCAGATCAAGAGATATATTTTAAAACTTTTTCTCTTCGATCCAGAACAGATCTGAGATGTTTCAAATCTGATGTTTATTATTTTAATAATTAAAATTAATTTAGATAAATTTAATTTAATTTAATTTATCTTAAGGTAGGGTAATCCTATTACCCATTGATGATCCTATAAGCAGCGGAGGTTCTGGATCTAGCCATGCAAGTGCCTGGCCTCTACCGATATTCACTCGAGCTGAATCTAGAGATCCTCTTCTTCTCTATCACGTCTCCAAAAATTAGATCTGAATCTGATTTAGAGGATCTTCAAAATACCTTTTGAAGATCAGTAGTTGTCCTTTGCAGCAGCGCAACCTTCTAGCTTTCTGTCGCCTTTCTCTCATCTGGATTGCCCCAACCAAGATCCAAAACCTGTTTGGATGTGGGGAGGAGAGGGAGAAGATGGGCTTGGCATGGAGGAGGAGAGAACCAACCTTGGGGTGTGGGAATTTTCAATTCTTTTCAATGCACTTTGGGTTGGGTGCAAGGTCTTATTTATAAACTATGCGTGATCCAACTCCTCTTCTTCCCAACCAATCACAACCCTTTGTGAAATCAGATCTAAATCTGATTGGTGGGAATAGAGTCCCCTGGATTCCTCCTTAGAGGGCGCCTAAGACCAGTCAAAGTTGGTTCTTAGGAGAACTCTAATTGGAATCCAAAAAGGAGATGGAGTCCTTGTCCAACAAGGACTCCTAGGCGCCTCCAACTTGGGTACACGCCTAGGGTGGCGTGCGCCCTCCTCTTGCCAGGTTCTGGCAGGGGGACAGGCCCCCACCAGCTCTCCAATAGGTGCATGACATGTGGTCAAAAGTCAAAGTGTCAATGGTCAACATTTGACCAGTCAAAGGTAGACTTTTGACCAAAGTCAAAGAACAAGAAATGGCAGGTGACCAAAAATGGCAGGTAATGTCTTACAAAATAAGACAACCTTTTCTGACTTGGACAACCTCCAGTCAGACCATATGAAGGCCTCTGATTGAGCACAAACTCCTTTGGCTCAGTCAGGACAACTTATTTATGATAGTAAAAGAAGAACGTTAGGTTCAATCGAGTGCTAGCACGATTTCCTTGAACCTAATTGAATCTCATTCAGATCAATTGAACTAGATCAGTTCAATTGATGATCACCAGATTCAAACCCTTGTTTGTGTGACCCAGTTAGGTTCAGTTCTGTATGGTAATGGGATATGTCATGATCTCTATCATCGACATCATCGAAACTCCTTTCGATGGATCAGAACTCTTCTGATTCGAACAGCTAGAATGATCGATCATCTAAATCATTCTAATTGCTCCCAAAATCCACCAGTGACACCTAGCAGTATATGGTGGCAACCCATCAGAGCTGAATGTGAACCTCTTGGTGCAGCTACCTGTGTGATTAAGTTCTTCTATCTTGAGCCCCGATCAGATTAGGGTTAAGGTGAACTCGTCAAACCCTAGTCTCTGTCATATGATGTAATCATTCGATTCAAGTCCTGATGTGAAAATCTAAATAGAAACTCTTTCTATTATTTCACTCTACCATGGCCATGGACTTCTGGACTTGATTCTCATGATCATCATAGGGCTGCTCCTCTACCACCGAGGTAGATAGATTCCATCTTGATGCATCCAGTTCCTACAATGAACATGCTATAGCCAACATACACCTCAGGTTCCATATGGCTAGGAGACCGAGTAATGGTGTAGTCAAACTATAACACCCTCAAGGTGAACTGCCGATGCACCTCAGGTCAAAGAACCAGACACACTACTGCAGCATCGAGTCAGTCATTGACGAGAAGGTAGACTCCCTAATGACTACTCGAGGTGGTCACGCTCAGTGCCCTCATTCTCTAACGAGTATCTGTACTCTCGCTCTGGTGTCTCCATACCATAGACTCAAGACTCATCTACTAAAGAGAAGCGATTGTACACCAACCTTCCGGATCAATCACCATCCTCGTGATGATCCTATGGTCGGAAGCATTTTATGAGTTAATAATGATTATTCATGTCTTAAATTTTCAACTCTTGAAAATATGAATTATCATTACCATTAACTCAAAGGATGTATCACAGACACTAAATACACATATGTGATAGAAAATAACCCATTTTATTGATTTTAGTCAAAATTATAATTTTGCCCCTAGAAGTGTATTATAAGTGTCAGCCAATTCTGGCTTCTAGGGCACATATATCTAACAATTATAATAATTATAATATCAAAAAATAGTAAATAAATAGATCTAACATATGATTTAATCAGATTAAATCATCTAAAATCTCATGTGATATCTGAAATCATTTTTTTTGATTAAAATAAAATTTAAATTAGATCTAAATACTTTAGAACCATTGCTCTGATATCAGTTGAAGAAAAATCCTGATTTCTCGGACTAGGTTCGTTCAGATCTGATCGGATCATGAATATATCTTAGATCTGAAATTCTCAATTTTAGACCTAATTAATATTCCATAATCTTAATTTTTAATTAAATAGGGTTCATAAACAAAATATGTACAATAAATCCGAGGATTTCAAGATCTTAGGGTTTTATAGAAAGTAAGTTTTAGATTTCTAATTAAGGTTGAATGCGCAGCACCCCTACCATCATAAGAATGCCCCATCGGATGGGAGGAGAGGGCCTTTAAACCCTTCTTCGTTCTTATGACCAGATGGCCAAGAGGAACGCCTTAATCAGAAACATGTAATACTACAAAATAGTTTTAGATCTATATCATATATCTCATATACAAATTAGATCTAATCATGGCATATTTTGCATACATCTCATGTATTGAATCATGCATATTTTTAGATCTAAATTATCTCATAATAATCTAAAAAATTAGATTTAAATTGATATTATCAAAATAAACTCTAATCTAGATAACTATGTAGAACTATTCTACAACTAGTCTAGACATGCATCAATCATATCTCATATGATATTTAAAATTAAATAATTTTTATTTACTATTTTTAGATGTTATTATAATAATTATAATATTAGAAAATAATAAATAAATAGATCTAAAATATGATTTAATTAAATTAAATTGTAAACATGCAAGACTATTCTATAGAACTATTCTATTTTAGAACTAGTCATGCATATTTTCTAATCTTAGATCCAAATTATTTAATTTTAATTTTTTTTATTTTAGATCTGATCATATCTCATGTGACATCTGAGATCACTTAATTTTTAATTAAAATAAATTTAAAATTATATTTAAATACTTTAGAACCTTGGCTCTGATACCAGTTGAAGAGAAATTCTGATTTCCTAGATCAGGTTCGTTCAGATCTGATCAGATCGAGAGATATATTTCAAAAATTTTTCTCTTTGATTTAGATAAAATCTAGGATATTTCAGATTTGATCTTTATTATTTTAATAATTAAAATAAATTTAGATAAATTAAATCAAATTTAATTTACCTTGATGTAGGGTAATCCTATTATCCATTGATGATCCTGTAAGCAGCGGAAGGTTCTGGATCTAGCCACGCAAGTGCCTAGCCTCTACTGGTATCCACTCAGACTAGATCTAGAGATCCTCTTCTTCTCTATCATGTCTCCAAAAATTAGATCTGAATCTAATTTGGAGGATCTTCAAAACACCTTTCAAAGATCAGCAGTTGTCCTTTGCAGTAGCGCAGCCTTCTTGCTTTCTATCGCCTTTCTCTCATCTGGATTGCACCAACTTGGATCCGAAACCACATTGGGCATGGAGAGGAGAGGGAGAAGATGGGCTTGGCATAGAGGAGGAGTAGAGAACTAGCCTTGGGCGTGAGAATTTTCAATTCTATTTTGAGTTGGGCACAGGGTCTTATTTATAGACTATGCGTGATCCAACTCCTGTTCTTCCCAACCAATCACAATCCTTTGTGAAATTAGATCTAAATCTGATTGGTGGGAATAGAGTTCCTTGGATTTCTCCTTTGATGGCACCTAAGACCAGTTAAACTTGGTTCTTAGGAGGAGTTTAATTGGAATCCAAAAAGGAGATGGAGTTCTTGTCCAACAGGGACTCCTAGGGGCCTCAGCTTGGGCACATGCCAAAGGTGGCGTGCACCCTCCTCTTGCCAGGTTCTGGCAAGGAGACAAGCCCCCACTAGCTCTCTAGTAGGTGCGTGATATGTGGATAGAAGTCAATGTGTCAATGGTCAACATTTGACCAGTCAAAGGTCAGACTTTTGACCAAAGTCAAAGGATGAGAAATGGCAGGTGACCAAAAAATGGCAGGTAATTGTCTTACAAAATAAGACAACCCTTTTCTAACCTTGGACAAGCTCCAGTCAGACCATAGTGAAGGCCTCTGATTGAGCACAAACTCCTTTGGCTCAGTCAGGACAACTTATTTATGATAGTAAAAGAAGAACGTTAGGTTCAATCGAGTGCTAGCACGATTTTCTTGAACCTAATTGAATCTCATTCAGATCAATTGAACTGGATCAGTTCAATTGATGATCACCAGATTCAAACCCTTGTTTGTGTGACCCAGTTAGGTTCAGTTCTGTATGGTAATGGGATATGTCATGATCTCTATCATCGACATCATCGAAACTCCTTTCGATGGATCAGAACTCTTCTGATTCGAACAGCTAGAATGATCGATCATCTAAATCATTCTAATTGCTCCCAAAATCCACCAGTGACACCTAGCAGTATATGGTGGCAACCCATCAGAGCTGAATGCGAACCTCTTGGTGCAGCTACCTGTGTGATTAAGTTCTTCTATCTTGAGCCCCGATCAGATTAGGGTTAAGGTGAACTCGTCAAACCCTAGTTTCTGTCATATGATGTAATCATTCGATTCAAGTCCGATGTGAAAATCTAAATAGAAACTCTTTCTATTATTTCACTCTGCCATGGCCATGGGCTTCTGGACTTGATTCTCATGATCATCATAGGGCTGCTCCTCTACCACCGAGGTAGATAGATTCCATCTTGATGCAATCCAGTTCCTACAATGAACATGCTATAGCCAACATACACCTCAGGGTTCCATATGGCTAGGAGATCGAGTTAATGGTGTAGTCAAACTATAACACCCTCAAGGTGAACTGCCGATGCACCTCAGGTCAAAGAACCAGACACACTACTGCAGCATCGAGTCAGTCATTGACGAGAAGGTAGACTTCCTAATGACTACTCGAGGTGGTCACGCTCAGTGCCCTCATTCTCTAACGAGTACCTATACTCTTGCTTTGGTGTTTCCACACCGTAGACTCAAGACTCATCTACTAAAGAGAAGCGATTGTACACCAACCTTCCAGATCTATCACCATCCTCGTGATGATCCTATGATCGAAAGCATTTTATGAGTTAATAATGATTATTCATGTCTTAAATTTTCAACTCTTGAAAATATGAATTATCATTACCATTAACTCAAAGGATGTATCACAGACACTAAATACGCATATGTGATAGAAAATAATCCATTTTATTGATTATAGTAAAATTATAATTTTGCCCCTAGAAGTGTATTACAAATGTCAGCCAATTCTGGATTCTAGGGCACATATATCTAACAATTAGTTCCTTCTCTAAGGAACTCCTTTCCAAAAGAAATACCATACAGCTAAGAACAACTTTTATTCTTAAGTTTGATAGAATTAATAATCCTTAAATACTTATTGGACCATGATCCAAGTTTATCTGTGTGCAAACTTTGATGTAGGCCTGACAACCCTAAACCCAAAGGTGAGAGAGTCTAGGTCTAATCATGATCCATATATCATATAGATTCTTTGCAATACATTTACTTAGAATAATTTTTTGAGTAAAATAAGTAGTCTCAAGAGCTTAATCCTGAAACAAGCAGCCTAGTAAAGCCCATCAGAGATCGAACCATGTCTAACAAAGTTTGATTTCTTTTTTCGATACACCATGTATCGAAAAGGGTCCACTGAGGGAGAATCTCAT
This sequence comes from Cocos nucifera, assembly GCA_006176705.1. Taxonomy (NCBI): domain Eukaryota; kingdom Viridiplantae; phylum Streptophyta; class Magnoliopsida; order Arecales; family Arecaceae; genus Cocos; species Cocos nucifera. The sequence continues at coordinate 45,971 of QRFJ01002106.1, read as the reverse complement.
TCTCTCTTAGATATGTCAAAAATTCACTAGATAAGTATTCACCTTCTCGATCTAATCGAAGAGTTCTAATATCTTTTTTAGTTAGTTTTCTAATTTTATTATTAAATTATTTTAACATTTTAAATGATTTAGGCTAGATGCATCCATGCCCAGATAGATTGTTTGTAATGAAATATTGATATCTTCCTCTGGCACTTGAGTTCATAGGTCCATATACATCACTTTGTATGAGACTTAGAACTTTATCGGCTTCTTCACCATTTTCAGTAAAAGGTGACTTTGTCATCTTCCCAAGAAGATAAGACTCACAAGTTATCAATGATTCATAATCATTGATGTTGAGGTTTTCCACTCAAGCTAACCTATTTATCCTATTCTTATCAAGATGACTAAGCCTATAATGCCAAATGTAGACATCCATGACATAATCTAACTTGGGTATTTATTAAATGCATACATTATATTTAACATGTTGTGTTAATGTTAAATGTCATTTCTTTATTATCCATGTATTATTCTCATATTATTCATAATAATATCACAATAATCTTCTTGTTAATAAATGATAACCATCTCTGGCCAAAGGATCAATAGAGATCATATTTATCATAAATGATGGACAATAGTAATAATCACCTAAAATGACATCTTTAAAAAATAAGCTTGATAATTTCTAAAGCTATGATTAGAGCAGGACTTCCTTCCCTATCTTTCAGAAATCTCTCATCATTTTCAAATATTCTACTTACCTAAAATTTTTGCAATGAATTGCATAAGACCACTAGTATCTAATACCCAAGTAGTAGAATTACATATAGAGAAATTTTAAGACACTATCATATAACATCCTTAATAAGCAACCTTTCTCTTGTTCATCCTGTTATGGTCAAGGAAAGCAAGACAATTCTTCTTCCTATGATCGTGCTTTTAACAGTAGAAGCATTATGCCTGATTTGGATCAATATTGGATTAATTATTTTGACTGGACTTAGAAGTTCTAATACGAATCCATTTGTACTGTTGAACCAAATTCAACTTTCTGATACTGATTATTGAATTTGGGTCCATAAGTCTTCATTGTCTGACAGTGATTAGAGCAATTAGGATTTAGCTTTATTCTATAAAAAAAATAATATAGACCTAATGTATATGAATTATTTTAAGCCAAAGGACTTAGACTTTAGTCTAAAGGTTCTCTCATTATTTTATTCAAATTGGTAGCCTCTACCTCTAAATCAAAAAATTACTTTAATTTCTTAGTGGGTACTAGAATTTGCATAGACTGCACACAAGCCCAACTATGGTTGGTCAATCCTTGTATATCTAAGGGTAGGTTCATAATCAATTATTTCTCTAAACAACTTTTAGTAAGTTAGTTTTGCCCTAGAAATCTAATCAGTAGGCTTTGGCCTTCACTGTAAGGATCCAGTTAGGTCCAACCATTAACATAAGCATACTTGGTGCATCTAACTAATGAATGATTAAGCTCAACTATAGTTGATCAACCTAACCACCATTAGAGAGATACATCCAAGTCATCATATGATGAATGAGAATTTCATTAGTCAACAAGCACCAGGCCTATGGGCCTCCAATGATTATTGAGTTAATGGACCCATTATCAAACACCTTAATGGGAGGCTATGACTCAATTATTTTTATAACTTTATCATTTTAAGAACATAATAATTTTAAAGGATTTAAATTTATTTATGATTTAAGGATAGAAAGGACATGGACCAATTTGCTTTCACTGACTTCACCAAGTCAAGTTCTTCCACTAACTTCTCAAGTCTTTGACAAGGACTAGGATCAATATCAGTTCATGGGCACCTAGATCAGTCTCACTAAATAAAATCAATCTCACTGATTTTCTATGTGACATGGGTTAACAAAAATCAATGAGCAACCTATTTAAAAGCTGATTAACCACATTGACCAGGTAAGTAAGATCGGTGGGAGGGTTTGCCAAAGCTTGCCTTAGACACCATCAAAAATGGCCAGGTAAGCAGGCTCCTAATTAAAAACCACTAGTGTAAAATGCCAAACTTATCTTAGGCACTAATTGATTTATTAGTTTTGATTTGATCTACCTAAAGACTCAAGCTTGACCACTGAACCATGATCAGTATCCATTTGTTAGATGTATGGACTTTGATCAACTATAACTATTAAATTAATCTATAGAAAAAAAATGACCTACTCTTAATTAACTATTAATTAAGATTGATCAATTTCTTAACTTAGTCTATATTTAAGCTAATCCTAGGTCTATCCTAGTTAATGAGCTAATCAAAGCTAATCCATAACCCATTAACCCATGATTTATGAAATTGACTTAGGTTCTTTAAATCACAAACCTAGATGCTAAACAATCACTTAATTCTTAATTAAGTTCAAAATTTATGGGTTTGGATTTGGTACCATAGAATAATATTTTGATTTAACATTTGAAATATTTTCAAGTTATGTAAATAATTTACACTGAGTCATATTCAGTTCATAATTTTAGATCTAATTTATTTCATTATTTAAATCATATCCTAGGATTTTGAATCTAGGGTTTTGTAGAAAGTGAGTTCATAATTTAATTTTCATAAATCAAATTTATCATACACATTCAAACTAGATTCACAAACAAAAACTACATATCAACATATGCAACATCAGGATCTAGATCTAGAACATGAAACATATCATATAGATCTTATCTAAATGAACAAAATCAGATAATAAATTAATTAATATTAGATTTAAAATTTAAAAATAAATCATAAATTATATTAGATCTTATCTAATATATTTATGATCTAGGTTATACAGGTCAACATATACTAGGACAATCTCTCCACAATAAGGGATAAATCTTACAGCAGGACAATCTTATTATCAGTATGTGTAACCCGATATTATTTAGATCTAATCTAAATCATCCAAAATAGATCTAACATCTATCTATTTTAGATTTAAAATCAAAAAAATAAATCATAAATTTTCTTAGATCAAATCTAACTTATTCATGATTTAATTTTATAGATCAGCACATACTAGGACAGCCTTTCCACTGTAAGGGATAAATCTTACAGCAAGACAACCTTATATCAGTATGTGCAATCTTTAAAATTTTAATTTTAAATTTATTTTAATAAAAATATAATCATGTTATAAAAGAACCTAAATGCTCTAATACCACTATTGAAAAATATGCAGGATTTCATGGTTGTATTATAAATTTTTTTTTGAAATAAATCACAACAAAAGAAGTAGATTAAACTATTTAATCTACTAAAGCATGTAATCTAATTACTAATCCCTACATGTAGAATCTATAATATGTCATAATACATACATAAATCTAAAAATTAAAGTGCATTGGTATTAGTCAGATCAATATCCTAGATAGAATAGTTCTAGATCAAACCCTAGATCGCATCTAGGTGAGAGAAGAGATCAAATCTCTTCCCTTTGCATGGATCGAGAATACCATGGTTATGTCCCATTGTTGTCCTTATGTCTTGAAGCCATACATGTGTCCAGCCTCTATAGATAGTCCACACGAGGCTGCAACACAAATCAAAGGTTTATCGAATGAAGATCCGCTCAAAGTGCTTTGTCTCTTTTAGGCATCTACTTTTGATGTCAATATCAAAGCATTTTCTTAAAGGATCATGGTGCCCAAAGCCTCGCATGCCTCTTCCTCCTTTTCCTCTATTTTTTTATGATTTTTTCTAGGTTTTTCACATCCAAAAAACTGAAAGGAGGCATCCTCCTTTTTATGTATAGAAGACTAGGTCAAAAGACATAGTCAAACAAGGAGGTTTGGATGGCGTCCAACTCTTGGATGCCACCTCCTAAAAATATGGTGTGAAGACCATGAAGAGGCACACAAAAGAGGAGGAGAAATCCATGGAAAAAAATTGAAAAAATGTCGCACAAAAATGGGTGGGCGTGGGAAAGAAAAGTCAAAGAGAAGGGAAGAGTTTTAACAAATTAAAACTCTTTAAAGTTTGACTCATTCAAACAAACATTCAAATTTGACCAAGTCAAATTTAAATCCAAACTCTTTTGATTAAGGAGCATGGAGGACACTCTTAGGTGTGGGAAAAACTCTATGTAATTTTTTTGGAACTAATTATGGATGTGGGCTTTTAGGTGGCACAAGGAAGGGAAGAGTCCTAGTCTAACTAGGACTCTCCTATTTTGACTAGGTCATGACCATTTAAACCCAATTCAAAATTATTTTGAGTCAACCTAATTAATGAGCAATCCTAATCTAATTAAAAGTCTAATTAAATTAGATTTAATTATATTTAAATAAAATTTAATTTTTATTTAAATTAGAAATTAGGTACACTCAAGTTCTAGCCAAACAGGGACTTGTTCTTTCTTGCAATTGCCTTACCCAATAAACCAATTAGACTTAATCAAATTAAATCTAAACTAATTCTTATTGAATCTAATTCAATTAAACTTGATGTCAGCCTAATTGCTTAATCAAATTGAGTCAATTAGCAATTCAATTGCTAATCGATCTTCCTATAATACTTGCATTAGGTCAAACATCAATCGTAATGATTTTTTGATCTTAAAATGATTCTAAATCATCGATCAACCATCTAATCAGGTTACAACCTCTTATGTATTTAACCCTATAGGTTCGAACCTAAGCTGGTAGTATAAAAACTAATTTCTATACTAATCAAAATGACCATCTAGCAATGATACCTAACGTCCAGATAGGTCAAATGTATGCAAGGCAACATTCTTAGAATCCTAGCCTATGGTTACCATATAATTCATCCCTTTAATCAATAATACTCAAGATTTCTTCGAGTTAGCTATCAACACTTATACAAGTTACCTATATTATATTTCAAAATTTTGTAAATCCCGTGACTCCTCACGAGGATTACCTAGGCCTAGGTTTTGCTAAATTAAAACACTGTGAGATATTCTCTTCCTAAAGTTAATCAGGAGTGGTCAATCTCATCTTGACTAACATACTGATTTCACAATTACTTGACCATATCCAGAAACCTTTCGAATCTATATTAGAAATATAGGCAGTCTGGCACCAAAGTATAGTGAGTTGCTTGCAAGTCACCATGGTGATCTCAGGTCGGAGGGACACTTATATTCATTAGCCTTAGCTAGCTACTCTTGACAGCAGAAAGCTACATTGATCATGTTCAGTATAGATGTACTCCTACATTCCATCTGAATGCCATATTAGTATCTCCACACCACTTGGTTACGAGGACAACCAATACATATGGCATACAATGACCTACACTCGATAAGTTATCTTTCTTGTTAATAACTTATCATTTGGATCTGAACTATTTAAAAACCATTTGATAAATCCTTCTTTATCAATTGATTGTGGTTCTAAGGACTTAATCATAATTTAAGAGTTTATTTAAGAAAGTTAAAACTTTTATGATGATCCAACCAAATAACTATTATTATTAGATAATTCATATACATGTTCCAATCATCTACAACTTAGATGATTGACTTTAGGATATATTTTTCAATAATTAGAATTAAATTAGTAAGATTAAACTCAATCCAATTAGACTTTAAATTGACTTAATCAAATCAAGATTTGATTAAGTCAATATTCGGATCAAATCAGGAAGCAAGATCCCTTAGTGATTATATCATCTCGTAACCTAATTAGGTCAAATCAAATTGAATCCAATTCAATTAGACTTGATCCAAACGTTATTGCTCAATTAAATTGAGCTAATTAGCAATCTTATTGCTAACTAATCCTTTAAAGATAGTCCCATTCAAGTAGAACTCCTGGTGACAAGGTCTGCATCTAGTGAGACTCCTGATCATAGAGTTCCCGTCCAGTGGGACTCTTGTGAAGGAACTTCTAGTTCCTGCTGTAGGATCGATTTGATCTAATCAGATCTAAAGCAAGATTTTTTTAAAAAAAATCTATAATCTGATTAGATTTAAAAGTTCTTAGATCTAATTAGATTGATCTAATTATAAAAGAAAAAATTAAAATAAAATGGTAACATCATATTTTACCGATCGAGTAAATCATTTACCTGTAGTGATGATCTATCGATGATCCGAGGTTCTGATGCAAGCCGTGTACGCATCCGACCTCTACCTAAGTCCACTCGAGTTGGATCTGAACACCCTCTTTTTCAAGATTTGAACTCAAAAATAATAAATCACAAATCTTCTAGTGCTCCTTCGAACAGAACTTTGACAGCAGCATGAATGTCTCTCGATCCAGAAACTAATGGCACAGCTTTGTAGGATCAAAGACTCAACTTTTGATCTCTAAATTTTTGCCAACTTCTTGGATGAGGAAGAGGGAGAGGAGAAGAAGATGAGGCATAGAGATGGTAGAATAGGTAGAGCATGGGCATGGGATCAATTGGGATTACAAACCCTAGGGCACAAGGTCTTTAAATAGACTTCTACACCATCATGGAGTCTTAGAGCTTTAACCAAATTGTTTGCTTAAAGCAAAAGGACTGCAATCACAAATTCCATGCCCAAACTTTATTTTTCATCTAGTTTTATCACACAAAATTAGACAAAAAATGCACCAAGGATTAGATAAGAAAGGGTGTTGGCACATGGGCTTATCTCCCTAGGTGTTTGAACTTTTCAAGACACCTAAACTCTATCCACATGGGCACCTCCACCCTTATCCCCATGGGGCACATGACCAAAGGGGGTATGCGCCCTTCTCTCCCTCATGAAATACCATGGGGCGCATGCCCCTACAAAATCTCTAGGGGGCACACGCCCCTTTCCTTTAATTCCTACAAAATGTGTCAACATTTGATCCTTTTCCTATTCCCATTTGATGGGATTAAGAGAAGCCCTGAACTAGTCAGGACAAGCCTTAATTTGACTTGGACAAGCTCTAACCAGATTAAGACAAACCCATATAGGATTTTTGGATGAGCCAAATCAAATTTGACTTAGTCAAGATGAGCTAGAAAGATGATAGAAGGAGAAAGTTAGGTCCAATTATGTGCTAGCATGAGTTTCTTGAACTTAACTGGATCTAATTATCCAAATCAAACAAACCAGGTTAGCCCCATTGATGTCATCTAGATCTAAACTCTTATTTATGTGATCCAGTTAGGTTCAATTTTATAAGATAATGAGATATGTCACGATCTCCATTATCGATATTATCGAAACATATTTCGATGGATCAGAACTTTTCTGATTCATCCAGTTAGAATCATCGATCATCAAGATAATTCTAATTGATCCAAAAATCTACCAGTGACACCTAGCAATATATAGTGGTAACCCATCAGAATCAAATATGAACCTCTTGGTGTAGCTACCTGTGTGATTGGGTTCTTCTATCATGAGTTTCGATAGGATCAAGGTCAAGGTAAACTTGTTAGAATTAACACCCATCACATGAATGAATCATTCGATTTAAATCTGGTGTGAAATCTTAATAGAAACTTCTTTCTATTAATTCACATTGCCATGGCCATGGGCTTAAGGACTGAATCTTATGATCATCATCGAACTACTCCTCCTCTATTGAGGTTAATAGATCCCTTATTCGTGTGATCCAATTCCTACAATAAATATGCTATAGCCAACATAAATCTCAAGATTTCAAATAGCTAGAAGATCAAGTTATGGTGTAGTTAAACTATAACATACTCAAGATGAACTGTCGATGCACCTCAAGTCAAAGAACTACACACATAACTGCAGCATCGAGCTAGTCATCATCAAGAAGGTAGACTTCCTTGTGACTGTTCGAAGTGGTCATGCTCAATGCCCTTGTTCTCAACAAATACATGTACTCTTACTCCAATGTCTTCACACCATAGACTCAAGACTCATTTATCCTAATGAAGTGATCATACACCAATCTTCTGGATCGATCATCATTCTTGTGATGGTCCTACGATCGAAAATAGTTTATGAGTTAGTTATGATAACGCATGTCTTAAATTCTCAACTCTTGAGAATATGTGTTATCATGTCCGTTAACTTAATAGATGTATCATAGACAGTTTAAATATATAATATGATAGAAAATAATTTTTTTATTAATTTTAAGTTAAAATTATAAAAATATCCTTATAAAGTATTTTACAAGTGTCGGCCAATCGAACTTTTAGGGCACTCATCTAACATCTTGATCACACAGTTCTAGTCTAGTATGACTCTTCATCATAGAGTCTTAGCTTAGTGGGACACTTTATCATAGAGTCCTACCCCAGTGAGACTCTTGATCATAAAGTTTCAATTCGATGGGACTCTCGATCAATTATATGATCAGATAGGTACTTCTTTTGAGTGTGACCCCATAGTTTTGAATCTAAGTTGGTAGCATCGAAATAAATTTTTGTACTAATCAAAGTGACCATCTAGCAATGGTACCCAATGTCCGGATAGGTCGACTACTTGAAGCAACATTCAAAACTATTAGAATATGGTTATCATATAATTCATCCCTTTGACCCTGAATGCTTAGAGGATGATCTAGGATTTAACTATCAACCTTAAATAAGTCGTTCATATTGTATTTCAAATTTTGAATCCATCACATGGACTATCCTGGCCAAGATTATTCTTAATTGAAATATAGTGATGCATTATCTCCAAACTCTTAGAGTGGTCAATCTCATCTTGATCATACACCGACTTAATAAAACTTGGTTGCATCTAAAAATTTTTCATCACTAAATTAAAAATTCAGATAGTATGGCACCAAAGTATAGCGAGTTGCTTGCAAGTTACCATGGTGATATGAAGTTTGAGGGATACTAATTATATCCATATCTCTTTAAAGCAAGACTTGATAGCTGAATGCTCCGGAGTGGTCATGTTCAGTATAAATGTACTCCTACATCTCACCTACATGCCATACCAGTGCCTCTATACTTCTTGGTTAAGAGGACAATCAATCTATACGGTGTACAATGATCTATACTTAATATTGCTATCATCCTAGTAATAGCATATCATTTGATCGTGAATAGATTTAAGTAGTAAATGATAAATTTTTTTTATTAATTTAAATAGTCCTAAGAATTTCATCATAATATAGTAGTCCATTAGAAGATATACACATTTATGATTAATCAAGGCCAAATAATATTTTATTAATTTTTAATTCATATACATGTACATAAAAGAGCTCAACCATCAACAAGCTGATGATTGGCTTTGAGATATAATTTTCAACATTTGGTTGGTGCTTTTGTTGAAAACTAATTGGATTTGTTTATGAGCTCGAAAAAATAAATATACTATAATTAGAAAAATTATAGTGAAATTTTTAAGATGAGCTTGGAGAGTGGATGTAGGTGTACGATTGCACCAAACCACTATAAATTACTTATATTTATGGTGTGCTTTGGTTTCTATCTTTTCATTCTTGCTTTAGTTAGTATTAGTTTCTCCTTGGCATTATTTTAATTATTGCAAAGCTTATCTTATATCTCAAATCCACAGCTGCATATATTGATCACCTCACATGTAGTTTTGTTAAATTAATTTAAGCATATTAACTTAGAATATAAGTTTGGCCAAGAATTTTAAAGAACCTAATTCAATCCCCTCTTGGGTTGCTATATTTCTAGGCAACACGAACTTTATCTAATTTTTTTCTAAATTATCTACTTTTATCTCTAAATCATCTAACTTTTACGTAGGTAAGTGTATTGTTATTTCCATCTTTCATTTATTAAATTTTTTTTGTTTATATTATCCATTTTTTTATGCGAATACGTTACTTAAGCAATGAGATCCGATTACTCGATGGAAAATCAATATATATATTTTTTAACATTGTGCCACAATTGAATGTGATAATCCCTTTAGCTTTCTACTTGATCCATGTAGTGAGTTTTGGGCTAATGACTTCCAAATCAGTTAGCTTTAGAATACTAGATATAAAATATCCCTCGAGCTTACTAGCTCAAATCAAATAGGCTACAAGTTAGGAGTAGCTTTACAATGAGCTTCATTATCCTTCATAACTTTTGATGCAAAACTTAATGCTTGCTTAGACAAAAAGATCTAGTTACTCAGTGAGAAGTATTTAAAAACTATTTTATTTTAAAAATAATTCTAATGAAGAAATATATAGTTATCCTATACAAGCCTATAAAAAGTAAACTCTTCTTTGATGCTGGTCGAAAAAATCAGAAATGCTTAAGAAAACTTATTTATATTCTAGACTAAATTTTTTATTAAATTTTCTTAATACTTGATCCCTCGGTATCTCATAAACAATGTGGTCTACATATTAATTTTCTTCTTTTAAAAAAATACTTGGTTCAACTCGATTCTTAAGTATAATTAGATGCCTAAATGCTAAATACTAACTTCTTCGAAAACTTTTAAATTTTTTTTAAATAATTTATTATTCTTCTTTTCAACTTAATCAATATTATTTTCAATGGAGAAAGAAGAATAAAGGATGCAATAAAAGATATAAAAGAATACACCTGACTCAATATGCTTATGGTCCAGCATGGGTCTTGAAGCTTTAGCTCTTCCTCCAACTTAGTTAACATAGGCATCACTATGACAACTAAAGTAAAAACCTAAATAAATAAAAATAAAAATAAATTAAATTATAAAGATCTAGGTTGCCTTTCAGAAGCACTAAGTTTAATATCTTTAGCCAGACTTCATGATTCTACGTATCCTATAACATATATTGGATTGATAAATTTCAATGATTTTGAATTGCCAATCTTTGAAAATTAGCTTGTGATCCCTTTGCTGATAAATTTGTTATTAATTTTTGGATGATAGTTCGCGACCCCATTGTTAGATCCTTGTTTGTCAAGAATTTCTCTTATTTGTTCTTCTAAAATGCTTATTAATTGAGTTTCTGAGTTAGGAGTTGGGTCCGATGTTATGGGTACCGAAAGGGTGTCATTCGGCTTTAAACATCATACTCCGATGTAACTTTAGGCGGCTTTAGTTCTGGAGGTAAATTAATATTAACTGGCTTCAACAATTCTATTGGCTCTTCATTGGATGCCCCTTGCTTTTTGCAAGATGAACCAGCTTCTAGGGTTGAAGAGAATGAGACTTTAGGTTTATATGTCTCAGATAAATTATCTATTCTCTTCTTCTCTTTGTCTATCTTATTTAAATTTAAACCAGCATCAGTATCAGTTATGGTCTCAGGTTCTTCTATATGGTTAGTCTCAGTACTAACTCCTTCTTCTAAATTTCTATTTTAGTTAGCATCAGTACTAGCCTCTCTCACTTGATCTTGGTATGTGTTGGGAGAAAAATAGCTCCTGTCAAAGTTTGGAGGATTGTTCGACCTTGATATGATACCACTTGTAGTAGCAATATATGAGTCCAGATTTCAGCTAAGTTGCTTCATTGTTCTAGTTGAATTCTAGGAGGATGATCTTCAGTCAATGTATGTCAGATAATCTCCTCAATGATAAACATTAGACCTCTTCCAATGATCGTAGAACTTGTTAAAGGCATATTGAACTTTGGCCGGATGAGCTTGAACAGTGAAAAGAGAACCATTCCATTGATTCTGATCTTTAGCTCAAGATAGATAGTAAAACTTCATCAGGTATCGAAAACCAGTGCAGTCCGATCATGTCTGATGGCCAACCTTCAATGTGGCCAAATTCCTTCATCATAGATAGTGAATCTCATCAATCTCACAAATCAGGAACCCTGGCCAGCTCAATTCCTCTCCAGCCGAACTTCTCTACTCTGTCTTATGAATGGCCAACCTTAGTACTCTTGCACCCAAGACCTCAACTAGATGAACTTGAGTTAACAAAAGAACTTCACCAACAAAATAAGTTCGAGCTTCCCTAGAGGTTAGAGCAACACCAGCGAGAAGCCTTGAATCTTACCATTGACCCATCTCAGCGACCTTGGATCTATACTGTCCCCATCGAACTCCTTCAAGAATGACCAGACATAGCCCTTATTAAAGATCCTACCATCTCCTCTTTGGCCTCTAGTCTGAGTACCCACACCTGCTCTTGGTCACCCTTGAAGGCAGCTGAACTCCTAAAAGCTATCAAAAGTAGCCTTGATAGTATCTAATTAATTACAGGTTTGCCATTTATTTTTTAAAAGCCGATCTCCGTGTTTGGCTGATCCGATCTAAAGTTCTTGGTTCCCAACATGAACTACCTACTACTTGAGCACAGACATCTTCAACCTCTAATCCGAACTCCAACAAATGAGACCTAACAACTTACAAGTCACGACAAATGATAGCCTACTCTCCACAACAAACTCCATGTGGCCTAAATAGCCTACTGGCATTCTGTTATGGTTGTCACTATCATTTTGTTACGAGTTCCTCCTATAAAATAGACCTCCAAATATTTCTTCTTCTCTAAGCCCTCTACTCTGCAAAAAATTCTCCTAAATACTCCATTCTTATTGGCCAAAAAACTAACTTGATCATCAAAGGGTTTTGGTAGAGCCACCCACCTCCGATCTGGATTTTGCCTTGTAGGTCCTATCGGTGACCTCATCTTTCTCAACTCCAGTGAACTCCGATGTCCAACCATTTTCTATACCAATAGAGTTGGTGCTAGAAGAAGGAACTCATTGAGCCCTTATTCTTAAAGGAGTACCTAGTTGAGTTCATCTTCTTCCCTTCTTCTTTAGCTTCCCAACTCTCTCTCTTCCAATCTATCTTGTGTTCTAGCAAGATGCCATATAAAAAAGCTTCAACTTAATGATCCATCAGCTCTGCCACTAGATCTCACCTAGATCAACCTATTCCGACCTCATCACTGGCACCTCAACCTCCACCAGTAGTCATAATGGATTTGGAGCAGTTCAACCTGCTGATGCAGCAGGTTAGGAGCCTCACTGAAGCAATGCAGGCCATGTAGCAAGTTTTGGCTCTAGTTCAATCAGAGAGACCATCATCGGAGTATCAGGATCCTGTGCAAGAAAGGCCCACTTGGGCAAGCCGACCGGAACCCCTAGGAAGGGGAAGCAAAGGGTAGGGAGCCCTTATTCTGATTATGATTCCACTCCCAAAAGATCTCTGATCCTCTTCAGCTAGCCGCCCTTTAAGATTTAAGATCGAGATGATATTTTCGATCAAAAGCTTCAAAAAATGAACTGACGGATCGAGGAACTCCACCATGTTGCCCTTGATCACCATGACAACATCTACACCGACCCTTTATTCTCTATCCAGATCATGTAGGAGCCCATCCTACCAAATTTCAAACTCTCTTTGTTGGAGAGTTATGACGAAATCACGGACCTAGTCGACCATTTCAAAGCCTTCAAAACTATAATGCTATGTTGTAAAAACTAATTCCACACACGGATCGGCGTGACTGCTGGTGATCAGTCAAGCAACAAGGAAGAACTCCTTAGAGATTATTGTGGAAGCACGATCAATAGATTCAAGGAATAGAGAAGAAGAGTAGTAGAGATTTTTGGAAGAAAAAAGCTTTATTTCAATGAATTCAGCATCATATACAACCTTGACCTATTTTTAGTATATATACTTTACAAAAGGGTTAAGTCCTAAGCTCATAGAAGAACTTTTGAAATCCTAAACAACCTATGTACATAAAACATACCCACAAAAACTAAGCCTGCTCAGTTTCAGACTAAGCCGATCCAGTTGTGTACCATTCCAATAGTTCAAAAATACTACTTTCTATCTTAATTTTTCTCTAAGATATAGCCGACTTAGTCTTGAACTTAGCCGACCCAGTTTCCACCTTAGCCGACCCAGTCTCAAATTGAGCCGGCTAAGTTACTAAACTTTGCTATCTAGACTGATTTCTCTTCTGGCTTGCTTCCATCTTCCTATGACCTATCATCTCTTGTTTCCAAGATTTGAGAGTACTACTTTTGAGCTCATATTCTCCACCTTGGTGCTTCCAAGTCTTTGTGAACTCATCTCTTCCTTACAAATCCATCCATGCCACACACATCTAAAAATTATCTCTAGGGAGTACCTTCGTGAGTGCATCAGATTGATTCTCCTTCATATGAACTTTCATCAGTTCCACTTCATCTTCCTCCACTAACTCTCTGATCCTGTGGTACCTCACATCTATATGCTTTGTGCGTGTATGATAGACTAGATTCTGTACAAGCACTAGAGAACTTTGACTGTCACTGTACAGTTTAACCTTACTCTGCTCCACCCCCATCTCACCAATCAGCCTCATAAGCCAAAATGATTTCTTTGCATCCTCAATAATGCAAATGTACTCAACCTCTGTGGTAGACAAGACCGTGATTGATTAAAGAATTGATCTCCAAGTCACCAATCCACCATACATGTACAAGAGATATTCAGTAGTAGACCACCTTGTATCAAGATCACCTGCATAAGTTTCATCTACAAATTCTTCCAGAGGATCTGAACCTTTATCTTCAAATCCTCTTGACTGCTCACTAAACACCAAACCATAATCCCTTATTTCCTGTAGATACCTTAATATCTAGTTTAGTGCTTTCCAATGTTCCTTTCTATGGTTAGCCATGTATCTACTAATTATGCTCACTACATGTGCTATATTTGGTCTGTAGCACACCATAGTGTACATCACACTATCTATAGCATTTGCATAAGAGACTCTATCCATGTACTCTCTCTCTTCTTTTGATTGGAGGCTTTGATACTTAGAGAGAGACATATGGCTCAGCAATGGTGTCTCTACAAGTTTGGCCTTCTCCATCCCAAATCTTTTCTGAACTTTTTGGATATATCCTCCTTATGACAAATGGAGCACTCCTTTGCACCTATCTCTACAAATCTCCATTCCAAAAATTTTCAGTACTGGACCTAGGTCTTTCATCTCAAATTCAGCTAATATTATCCTTTTTAGCCCTTTCACAGCCTTCATACTCCTACTGGCTATGAGCATATCATCAACATATAATAGTAGGTACAAGGCATCCTTTTCATCTACATTCTTGACGTAGGCACAACTATCATGTTTACATCAGACAAATTCAAGGCTCAAAACAAAGTTATCAAATCGATGATACCACTGACGAGGGGATTATTTTAGGCCATACAGTGACCTCTTCAGTAAACACACCTTTTCTTCCTGTCCAATCTCCATGAAACCATCTTGCTACTTTATATAGATTCTTTTATTCAATGTGTCATTAAGGAAGACTGTCTCCACATCCATCTATTCTAACTCCATGTTGTGCTGTGCCACCAGTGATAGCAAAACTTGAATAGATGTATAACACACCACAGGAGAGAAAACCTCGATGTAATCTATCCCTTTCCTTTGTGAGTATCCCTTTGCTACCAGCCTTGTCTTGAATCTGACTCCATCTTGTTTTGAAGGTGCTTCCTTCTTTGTGAACATCCACTTTGAGCCAATAGGTTGAGCACCTTCTGGAAGATCCACCAGCTACCATGTCTGATTTTTATTCAATGATTCTATCTCCTCCATCATGGCCTGCATCCATGAATCATGATCGTCACTTTCCATGGCCTCTACATAATTCTCTGGATCTCCATTAGTAGTGATGAGTACATAGGAGATAACCTCATCAATACTATATTTGACCAACCTTCTAACAGTACGTTTGGGCTTGTGTAAAGCCACTCCAACTGGCACATCTCTGCTTGAGATCTATGATTGATCCTGCACATCCATCTAAACTGCTAGCCCTCCATACTGATTTTCAATCTGAGATAAAACTTTTCTACCTAGCAACATCTCAACAGGAACACTCCTATAAGTGGATGTAACGTGCATGCCATTATTCTCTGACTGGCCACCGCTATTCCTCTTTATTTTTTCAGTTGCTCCTGCACTCCTAGGCCTCTCTAAGATGCTCTTTTCATCAAAGATGAAGTCCCTGCTGATCACTACCTTTTGTGCTTTAGGATTCCACATTAGGTATCCTTTGACTCCTTGTGGATATCCTATAAATGCCATCTTTTGAGATTTAGGGTCCAACATACTTCTCTCAATTGCCTCTATTAGATATTTGTGTCCTAGAAGCCAGAATTGGCTGACACTTGTAATACACTTCTAAGGGCAAAATGATAATTTTGACTATAATCAATAAAATGGGTTGTTTTCTATCACATATGTGTATTTAGTGTTTGTGATACATCTTTTGAGTTAATGGTAATGATATTTCATATTTTCAAGAGTTGAAAATTTAAGACATGAATAATCATTATTAACTCATAAAATGCTCCCGACCATAGGATCATCACGAGAATGGTGATTGATCCGAAAGGTTGATGTATAATCGTTTCTCTTTAGTAGATGAGTCTTGAGTCTATGGTGTGGAGACACTAGAGCGAGAGTACAGGTACTCGTTAGAAAATGAGGGCACTGAGCGTGACCACCTCGAGTAGTCATTAGGAAGTCTACCTTCTCGTCAATGACTGACTCGATGCTGCAGTAGTGTGTCTGGTTCTTTGACCTGAGGTGCATCGATAGTTCACCTTGAGGGTGTTATAGTTTGACTACACCATTAACTCGGTCTCCTAGCCATATGGAACCCTGAGGTGTATGTTGGCTATAGCATGTTCATTGTAGGAACTGGATTGCATCAAGATGGAATCTATCTACCTCGGTGGTAGAGGAGCAGCCCTATGATGATCATGAGAATCAAGTCCAGAAGCCCATGGCCATGGCAGAGTGAAATAATAGAAAGAGTTTCTATTTAGATTTTCACATCGGACTTGAATCGAATGATTACATCATATGACAGAGACTAGGGTTTGACGAGTTCACCTTAACCCTAATCTGATCGGGGCTCAAGATAGAAGAACTTAATCACACAGGTAGCTGCACCAAGAGGTTCGCATTCAGCTCTGATGGGTTGCCACCATATACTGCTAGGTGTCACTGGTGGATTTTGGGAGCAATTAGAATGATTTAGATGATCGATCATTCTAGCTGTTCGAATCAGAAGAGTTCTGATCCATCGAAAGGAGTTTCGATGATGTCGATGATAGAGATCATGACATATCCCATTACCATACAGAACTGAACCTAACTGGGTCACACAAATAAGGGTTTGAATCTGGTGATCATCAATTGAACTGATCCAGTTCAATTGATCTGAATGAGATTCAATTAGGTTCAAGAAAATCGTGCTAGCACTCGATTGAACCTAACGTTCTTCTTTTACTATCATAAATAGTTGTCCTGACTGAGCCAAAGGAGTTTGTGCTCAATCAGAGGCCTTCACTTGGTCTGACTGGAGCCTTGTCCAAGGTCAGAAAAGGGTTGTCTTATTTTGTAAGACAATACCTGCCATTTTTGGTCACCTGCCATTTCTCGTCCTTTGACTTTGGTCAAAAGTTGACCTTTGACTGGTCAAATGTTGACCATTGACACTTTGACTTTCTGTCCACATGTCATGCACCTATTGGAGAGCTGGTGGGGGCTTGTCCCCCTACCAGAACCTGGCAAGAGGAGGGCGCACGCCACCCTTGGCGTGTGCCCAAGTTGGAGGCGCCCAGGAGTCCCTGTTGGATAGGGACTCCATCTCCTTTTTGGATTCCAATTAGAGTTCTCCTAAGAACCAACTTTGACTGGTCTTAGGCACCCATCTAAGGAGGAATCCAAGGGACTCTATTCCCACCAATCAGATTTAGATCTGATTTCACAAAGGGTTGTGATTGGTTGGGAAGAAGAGGAGTTGGATCACGCATAGTCTATAAATAAGACCCTGCGCCCAACTCAAGAGGAATTGAAAAAATTTCCATGCCCCAAGGCTGCCTCTCCTCTCCTCCTCCATGCCAAAGTCCATCTTCTCCCTCTCCTCTCCATGCCCAAAAGGAGTTTTGGGATCCTTGGTTGGTGCAATCCAGATGAGAGAAAGGCGACAGAAAGCTAGAAGGCTGCGCTGCTGCAAAGGACAACTGCTGATCTTCAAAAGGAGTTTTGAAGATCCTCCAGATCAGATCCAGATCTAATTTTTGGAGACATGATAGAGAAGAAGAGGATCTCTAGATCCAACCTGAGTGGATACCGGATAGAGGCCAGGCACTTGCGTGGCTAGATCCAGAACCTTCCGCTGCTTACAGGATCATCAACGGGTAATAGGATTACCCTACATCAAGGTAAATTAAATTTGATTTAATTTATCTAATTTTATTTTAATTATTAAAATAATAAAATTCAGATCTAAAATATCTAGATCTAATCTAGATCAAAGAAAAAAATTTTTGAAATATATCTCTTGATCCTGATCAGATCTGAACGAACCTGGATCCGAAAAATCAGGATTTCCTTCAACTGGTATCAGAGCCAAGGTTCTAAAAGTATTTAGATCTAATTTTAAATTTATTTTAATTAAAAAATAAGTGATTTTAGATGTCACATGAGATGTGATCAGATCTAAAATTAGAAAAAATTAAAATTAAATGATTTGGATCTAAGATTAGAAAATATGCATGACTAGTTCTAAAATAGAATAGTTCTATAGAATAGTCTTGCATGTTTTTAATTTAATTTGATTAAATCATATTTTAGATCTATTTATTTACTATTTTTTGATATTATAATTATTATAATAACATCTAAAAAATAGTAAATAAAAATTATTTAATTTTAAACATCATATGAGATATGATTGATGCATGTCTAGACTAGTTGTAGAATAGTTCTACATAGTTGTCTAGATTAGAATTTATTTTGATAAGATCAATTTAAATCTAATTTTTTAGATTATTATGAGATAATTTAGATCTAAAAATATGCATGATTCGATACATGAGATGTATGCAAAATATGCCATGATTAGATCTAATTTGTATATGAGATATATGATATAGATCTAAAACTATTTTGTAGTATTGCATGTTCCTGATTAAGGCGTTCCTCTTGGCCGTCCGGATCATAAGAATGAAGAAGGGATTTAAAGGCCCTCTCCTCCCATTCGATGGGGCATTCTTATGATGTGTAGGGGTGCTGCGTGTTCGTCCTTAATCAGAAATCCAAAACTTACTTTCTGCAAAACCCTAGATCCTGAAACCCTAGGATTTATTGTGCATATTTTGTTTATGAACCCTACTTAATTAAAAATTAAGATTATGGAATATTAATTAGGTCTAAAATTGAGAATTTTAGATCTAAGACATATTCATAATACTGGGTTCGGGCTTGGGTAGCTCAATTAGGTCTAAGCGGTTGATCAAACAAATCGAATCAAGAGTTGGTTAGATGGGATCAACAATGCTTAAATTGACCAGCCTAATAGGATTAAGTCTGGGTCAAGATCGAGTCACGATCAAGCAAGACCTAATTAGGCTCAGAGGTTAGAGTCTGGATTGTAGGCTAACCCAATTGGTTCTGGACTCAACAATTTGGTGTCTAAGGTAAGTTTGGCACATACGACCGACTGGTTTTTAATTGGAAGCTACTCGACCTGAATGCATTCTTGTACGAGTTAATGGCATATTCCCTTCCACCGGATCTCACTTACCTGGCCATATCTGTTGACACAGTTCTGATCTGAGGTGGTCAATAATCCGAGCTAACCCATGCCACTAGGTTAGTCATAATTGTTATGACTATGACAAGTCTAGTTTAATGAGACCTGAATCAATTCTTCCTAAGAAAAGATTAAGTCTGAGGTCTTCCACCATTGTAGATATGCGGGCCCTTCCCGGGGTTGATTGTTCTCGACTGGATACAGTGGCTCAGTTGCACCGGGAAGATGCAACCATGTCTATTAGGCATTGGATGCTATGGGCTGGAGGATGAGTTGGGCTCAATATTTCGGATATGGTGAGAGACTCAATTAGGAATCCAGTCTGTGCAAATGGTGGGTCTGACTTAACTAAGGAGTGGATCAATATTTGGATACGGTGAGATTCATGAATTAGAGAATCAAGTTTGGGTGCACCATGATTAGAGAATCATTGAACAAGAGTTGTTCACTCATTGGCTAACCCATCACCAATAACTGTTAGGTGAGGTGATGAGTCAGTTGGTGAGACCGCACCACCCACTAGAAATCATTAATCATGGAGATTTTCGCATCTCTACAGAGGGAGTGTAGGGATCCGAGAAAATAGTGGAAGCTAATTTGTTTAAAAATAAAATAAAATCCTAAACAAATTGGTCAAGTCATAATTACAGTATCTAACTAGAATCTTTGACTCTCTATAGGAAAATCCAACCCATTCCAGCACGTATCCTGGACAC
Source organism: Cocos nucifera (assembly GCA_006176705.1). Classification (NCBI taxonomy): domain Eukaryota; kingdom Viridiplantae; phylum Streptophyta; class Magnoliopsida; order Arecales; family Arecaceae; genus Cocos; species Cocos nucifera. The sequence continues at coordinate 25,812 of QRFJ01002106.1, read as the reverse complement.
ACATAGACTGATCGGATCCAATTATAAAGATTGGCTCAGGAACTACAAAATTATTTTGGGTTTCGAGAAGTTAACCCATGTATTGGACCAGGACCCTCCCACCTTACCAGCCCGTCCATCCACTGAACAGAGAGCATCTCTGAAAAAATGGATAGACGAAGATAATAAGGCCAGATATTACATGTTGGGCTCGATGTCTGATGAGCTCCAGTGCCAACATGAAGATATCGGGACTGCTCGCCAAATGTTGGCTCACCTACAGGAGATGTTTGGTGAACAGAGTCGCGCAGCCAAGTATCAAGTCACGAAATGACTTTTTAAGGCTAAGATGCGTGATGGGCAGTCAGTCCAAGATCACTGTCTGATGATGATCAAGGACATGGAAGAGCTTGAGAAGCTCGGTGTGAAGTTAGACTTGGATCTGCAGAATGATATTATTCTGCAATCCTTGACTGATGCATATGGGCAATTCATCATGAATTACCACATGCATAAACTTCAAAATTCCTTGGCCGAATTAATGAATATGCTGGTTACCGCTGAGCTTTCTATGAAAGGTTCTAAAGGCTCAGTTCTTGCTATGGAACGGACTTCTTCCAAAAGAAAGTCTTCTAGAAAGAAAAAGAAAAAAAAAAGAAGGTGGAAGGATCAAAAAGAAGAAGGCAGAGCCGAAGAAGAAGGCCGATGTCAAAGGAAAGTGTTTCCATTGCAAACGATGGCCATTGGAAGCGGAACTGCCCTACTTACCTGGCCACCCTGAAGAACAAGAAGGAAGGTCCTTCTGGAGGTATGCTCGTTATTGAGTCTAACCTTACGATTTCTTCTGCATCCAGTTGGGTGCTTGACTCTGGTTCTAGTGCTCATCTGTGCACTTCCATGCAGGGTCTTGAGGATAGCAGGAGGCTGAGGGATGGAGACATGATCCTACGCATCGATAATGGAGCAAGAGTTGCTGCAGTAGCCGTGGGAACATACCCTCTTCGATTACCATCTGGTTTAGACTTAGTTTTGAAAGACTGTTATTATGTGCCTGCAGCTAGCAGGAATTTGATTTCTGTTTCATGCTTAGCACAAGAAGGCTATGTGATTACCTTCTTTAAGGACCATTGTAACATTCTTTATGAAAGAAATAAAATTGCAAATGGTTTCCTTATTAATGGTCTTTATCAGCTACATATTGATGTACCTATTCTAACTATCGAGCAAAACGTGAATGCCAAATGACCTAGGGATAGTCCAAATGATCTATGGTAGAGATTAGGTCATATAGCAGAAGATAGGATCAACAAATTGGAGAAAAATGGGCTATTGAGTCCATTGACTTCCGAGTCATATCCAACTTGTGAATCTTGTCTTCAAGGCAAAATGACTAAACTCCCTTTTGTTGGACATGGGGAAAGGGCCACAGATCTCCTTGCCCTAGTACATACTGATGTGTGCGGCCCATTTGATGTGCCGGCTAGAGGCAATTTTGTCTACTTCATTACCTTTACCGATGATCTGTCTAGGTATGGGTATGTGTATCTTATGAGACACAAGTCTGAAGCTTTTGAAAAGTTCAAAGAATTCAGACATGAAGTAGAAAAACAAACTGAAAAACCCATTAAGGTTCTTCGATCAGATCGAGGAGGTGAATACCTTAGCCGGAATTCCTAGACTATCTCAAGGAAAATGGCATAGTCTCTCAATGGACTCCACCAGGAACACCTCAACTCAACGGAGTTTCAGAACAGAGAAATCGGACTCTATTGGATATGGTTCGATCCATGATGAGCTTCACAGACCTCCCTGATTTTCTTTGGGGACACTCATTGTTAACTTCAATTTATCTACTGAATAGGGTTCCCTCTAAAATCGTTCCTACCACACCGTATGAGATATGGCACGGTAAGAAACCAAGTCTGAGTCATCTCAGAATTTGGGGTTGTCCGGCTCATGTCAAAAGACAACAAGCGGACAAGTTAGAGTTTAGGTCCTTTCAGAGCTCGATTCATAGGATATCCTAAAGAGTCATTAGGATACTATTTCTACATTCCAGAAGACCACAATGTGATTGTGAGTCGACATGCCATCTTTCTTGAAAAATAGTTTATTCAAGATAGCGGCATTGGAAAGCAGATTAAGCTTGATGAGAAAGTCTCACAAGTACAACGAGCTAAGGACCAATTGGAACCAAATCAGGTTGAGCCAATAAGAACACTACCTCCTCCACCTCGTAGATCGGAAAGAGTTTCCCATCCCCCTGAAAGATACTTAGGTATTATTTCAGAGGAAGTAGAGAAAATGTTCCTCGTAGGTAATGGTGCTCATGGTGATGATCCCAAAACCTACAATGAGGCGATATCAGATATCGACTCCTGAGAAATGGCTAGAGGCAATGCAGTCAGAAATTGACTCGATGCACTCAAACCAAGTCTGGACCTTGGTAGATCCACCAGAAGGTATAGTACCTATTGGGTGTAAATGGATCTTCAAGAGAAAGATTGGTGCAGATGGGAATGTGGAGACATTCAAGGCTAGACTAGTGGCAAAAGGTTATAGTCAACATGAAGGCATTGACTATCAGGATACCTTTTCCCAGTGGCTATGCTAAAATCCATCCGCACATTGCTTGCCGTTGCAGCCTATTTCGATTATGAAATATGGCAAATGGATGTGAAAATGGCATTCTTAAATGGATATCTTGAGGAAGATATCTATATGGAACAGCCGCTAGGTTTCACATCCAGTGATACTGATCACAAGGTTTGCAAGCTGCAAAGGTCCATATATGGACTTAAGCAAGCATCTCGGAGCTGGAACACTCATTTCAATGATGTGATCAAAAAGTTTGGTTTCATCAAAAATGAAGAGGAACCATGTGTTTTCAAAAAGGTCAGTGGGAGCGCTGTTGTCTTCCTCGTATTGTACGTGGATGACATCCTCCTTATTGGGAATGATATTCCCATGTTGACGACAGTCAAAATATGGTTGTCCAAGGAATTCTCCATGAAAGACCTAGGTGAAGCATCCTTTATTCTAGGAATTAAGGTCTATAGGGATAGACCGAATAGGATGCTAGGACTTTCACAGAAGATGTACATAGAGGAAGTACTAAAGAGGTTTAGTATGGAAAACTCTAAGAGGGGATTAATACCCTTCAGACATGGTATTCATCTTTCCAAGAAGATGTGCCCTAGCACACCTGAGGAAATAGAACGCATGAGCAAGATCCCTTATGCTTCTGCAATAGGGAGCCTCATGTATGCCATGCTATGTACACGACCTGATATAGCCCATGCTGTGAGTGTCACAAGCAGATATCAGTCAAATCCAGGTGAAGAACACTGGACTTCTGTGAAATGTATCCTTAAGTACTTGAGAAGAACTAAGGATATGATGTTGGTCTTTGGTAATGGAGAACTCCAAGTCCAGGGATACACAGACTCGGATTTCATGTCCGATATAGATGATCGAAAGTCGACATCTGGGAGTCTGTTTGTGTGCAATGGTGGTGCTGTCAGCTGGAAGAGTTCCAAGCAAACCGTGATAGCAGATTCCACCATGGAAGCAGAATATATCGCTGCATCAGAGGCTGCGAAGGAAGCATTCTGGTACAAGAAGTTTGCTGCAGAAATTGGAGTAATGCCATCAGATGCCATTCCTCTATACTGCGACAACAATGGCGCCATAGCCCTTGCTAAGGAGCCGAGGTCTCACCAAAAATCCAAGCACATTGAGTGGCGATACCACCTCATCCGCGATTACCTCGAGAAGGGTTACGTCGAGGTCAAGAGAGTCAACTCCACAGATAATGTGGCAGACCCACTTACAAAGCCGTTGGGCCAGCAGAAGATCGAAGCCCACCTTGAGAAGATGGGACTTAGACTTGTAGCCAATTGGCTTTAGGACAAGTGGGAGATTGTTAGATATATGTGCCCTAGAAGCCAGAATTGGCTGACACTTGTAATACACTTCTAGGGGCAAAATTATAATTTTGACTATAATCAATAAAATGGGTTATTTTCTATCACATATGTGTATTTAGTGTCTGTGATACATCCTTTGAGTTAATGGTAATGATAATTCATATTTTCAAGAGTTGAAAATTTAAGACATGAATAATCATTATTAACTCATAAAATGCTCCGACCATAGGATCATCACGAGGATGGTGATTGATCCGAAAGGTTGGTGTACAATCGCTTCTCTTTAGTAGATGAGTCTTGAGTCTACGGTGTGGAGACACCGAGCGAGAGTATAGGTACTCGTTAGAGAACGAGGGCACTGAGCGTGACCACCTCGAGTAGTCATTAGGAAGTCTACCTTCTCGTCAATGACTGACTCGATGCTGCAGTAGTGTGTCTGGTTCTTTGACCTGAGGTGCATCGGCAGTTCACCTTGAGGGTGTTATAGTTTGACTACACCATTACTCGGTCTCCTAGCCATATGGAACCCTGAGGTGTATGTTGGCTATAGCATGTTCATTGTAGGAACTGGATTGCATCAAGATGGAATCTATCTACCTCGGTGGTAGAGGAGCAGCCCTATGATGATCATGAGAATCAAGTCCAGAAGCCCATGGCCATGGCAGAGTGAAATAATAGAAAGAGTTTCTATTTAGATTTTCACATCGGACTTGAATCGAATGATTACATCATATGACAGAAACTAGGGTTTGACGAGTTCACCTTAACCCTAATCTGATCGGGGCTCAAGATAGAAGAACTTAATCACACAGGTAGCTGCACCAAGAGGTTCGCATTCAGCTCTGATGGGTTGCCACCATATACTGCTAGGTGTCACTGGTGGATTTTGGGAGCAATTAGAATGATTTAGATGATCGATCATTCTAGCTGTTCGAATCAGAAGAGTTCTGATCCATCGAAAGGAGTTTCGATGATGTCGATGATAGAGATCATGACATATCCCATTACCATACAGAACTGAACCTAACTGGGTCACACAAACAAGGGTTTGAATCTGGTGATCATCAATTGAACTGATCCAGTTCAATTGATCTGAATGAGATTCAATTAGGTTCAAGAAAATCGTGCTAGCACTCGATTGAACCTAACGTTCTTCTTTTACTATCATAAATAAGTTGTCCTGACTGAGCCAAAGGAGTTTGTGCTCAATCAGAGGCCTTCACTATGGTCTGACTGGAGCCTTGTCCAAGTCAGAAAAGGGTTGTCTTATTTTGTAAGACATTACCTGCCATTTTTGGTCACCTGCCATTTCTCGTTCCTTTGACTTTGGTCAAAAGTCTGACCTTTGACTGGTCAAATGTTGACCATTGACACTTTGACTTTCTGATCCACATGTCATGCACCTATTGGAGAGCTGGTGGGGGCTTGTCCCCCTGCCAGAACCTGGCAAGAGGAGGGCGCACGCCACCCCCTAGGCGTGTGCCCAAGCTGGAGGCGCCTAGGAGTCCTTGTTGGACAAGGACTCCATCTCCTTTTTGGATTCCAATTAGAGTTCTCCTAAGAACCAAGTTTGACTGGTCTTAGGCACCCATCTAAGGAGGAATCCAAGGGACTCTATTCCCACCAATCAGATTTAGATCTGATTTCACAAAGGAGTTGTGATTGGTTGGGAAGAAGAGGAGTTGGATCACGCATAGTCTATAAATAAGACCCTGCGCCCAACTCAAAGAGGAATTTAAAAATTCCCATGCCCCAAGGCTGGTTCTCTCCTCCTCCTCCATGCCAAGCCCATCTTCTCCCTCTCCTCTCCACACCCAAAAGTAGTTTTGGGATCCAAGTTGGTGCAATCCAGACAAGAGAAAGGCGACAGAAAGCTAGAAGGCTGCACTGCTGCAAAGGACAACTGCTGATCTTCAAAAGGTGTTTTGAAGATCCTCCAAATCAGATCCAGATCTAATTTTTGGAGATGTGATAGAGAAGAAGAGGATCTCCAGATCCTAGCCTGAGTGGATACCGATAGAGGCCAGGCACTTGCGTGGCTAGATCCAGAACCTTCCGCTGCTTACAGGATCATCAACGGGTAATAGGATTATCCTACATTAAGGTAAATTAAATTTAATTTAATTTATCTAAATTTATTTTAATTATTAAAATAATAAAGATTCAGATCTGAAACATCCTAGATCTGATCAAAGATCAAAAAAAAAAAATTTTGAAATATATCTCTTGATCCGATCAGATCTGAATGAACCTGATCCGAAAAATCAGAATTTCCCTTCAGCCTCCACATGTGCATAGGTTGTGCAATTGAAGATCTTTAGGTGGCCAAGCTCCACCTTCTTTCTACTCCAGACCTCTTTTGGAATGCCTCCATTCAACTTATGGTGAAGGGACCTATTGATAAAAAAATAAGAAAAAATTAAAGCATCACCCCAAAAAAAAAGTGGAAGTGACGTCTGTAGCCTTAAACTCCATGCCTTCTTGGTTAATATCCAGTTCATCTTTTTTGCGACACCATTCAACTGGAGAGCCATCTTCACTATGTAATGGTGTTTAATACTATTTTTTTCATAGTACCTCATAAACTCCAAGCTTGTATACTCCCCTCCATTATCCAACCTCAGACACTTCACTTGTCTTCCTGACTCCTCAACTTCATCTCTCCAGGTTTTAAACCGGGCAAACACCTCTGACTTTTCTTTAATTAGATAAACCCACACCTTTCTTATGAAATCATCCATGAAAGTGACAAAATATTTTGCCCCACCTCTAGCTAATACAGGAGTTGGTCCCCACACATCTGAGTGTACTAAATCCAGCATTCCTTCATAATGTTTGGTACTTTTGGCAAACTTCATCCTATGCTATTTACTAAAGATGCATGGCTCATATAATTCTATGCCCTCCTTCTTCAGGGATGGGATCATTCCTCTTCTATGAGTTCATTGAGCTCTTAGTCACTCATATGACCCATCCGATAGTATCATAGCTAATATAAGGGCAACTTCTCCTGTGTCACTGCTAGCACCTCTGTACTATCGTTTACCACTGAGCCTTTTATTCTATAAAGATTGTTGCTCAGTCTTCTATCTCTCATTACCACCAAAGCTTCATTGAAAATTTTTAGACATCCACTCCTAGCCTG
>QRFJ01002106.1:0-17759 GCA_006176705.1 Cocos nucifera | reverse complement strand
TTTAGATATGATTTCATAAAGAGTTGTGATTGGTTGGGAAGAAGAGGAGTTGGATCACGCATAGTCTATAAATAAGACCCTGCATCCAACTGAAGAGGAAATTAAAAATTCCCATGCCCAAGGTTGGATCTCTCCTCCTCCTCCAAGCCAAGCCCATCTTCTCCCTCTCCTCTCCACACCCAAAGTGGTTTGGGATCCAAGTTGGTGCAATCCAGACAAGAGAAAGGCGACAGAAAGCTAGAAGGCTACGCTGCTGCGAAGGACAACTGCTGATCTTTGAAAGGTGTTTTGAAGATCCTCCAAATCAGATTTAGATCTAATTTTTGAAGACGTGATAGAGAAGAAGAGGATCTCTAAATCTAGCCTAAGTGGATACCGATAGAGGCCAGGCACTTGCATGGCTAGATCCAGAACCCTCTGCTACTTACAGGATCATCAATGGGTAATAGGATTATCCTACATTAAGGTAAATTAAATTTAATTTACTTTATCTAAATTTATTATAATTATTAAAGTAATAAAGATCAGATTTGAAACATCCTAGATCTAATCAAAATCAAAAAAAAAAAATTTTGAAATATATCTCTTGATCCGATCAGATCTGAATGAACCTGATCCGAAAAATCAGAATTTCCCTTCAGCCTCCACATGTGCATAGGTTGTGCAATTGAAGATCTTTAGGTGGCCAAGCTCCACCTTCTTTCTACTCCAGACCTCTTTTGGAATGCCTCCATTCAACTTATGGTGAAGGGACCTATTGATAAAAAAATAAGAAAAAATTAAAGCATCACCCCAAAAAAAAAGTGGAAGTGACGTCTGTAGCCTTAAACTCCATGCCTTCTTGGTTAATATCCAGTTCATCTTTTTTGCGACACCATTCAACTGGAGAGCCATCTTCACTATGTAATGGTGTTTAATACTATTTTTTTCATAGTACCTCATAAACTCCAAGCTTGTATACTCCCCTCCATTATCCAACCTCAGACACTTCACTTGTCTTCCTGACTCCTCAACTTCATCTCTCCAGGTTTTAAACCGGGCAAACACCTCTGACTTTTCTTTAATTAGATAAACCCACACCTTTCTTATGAAATCATCCATGAAAGTGACAAAATATTTTGCCCCACCTCTAGCTAATACAGGAGTTGGTCCCCACACATCTGAGTGTACTAAATCCAGCATTCCTTCATAATGTTTGGTACTTTTGGCAAACTTCATCCTATGCTATTTACTAAAGATGCATGGCTCATATAATTCTATGCCCTCCTTCTTCAGGGATGGGATCATTCCTCTTCTATGAGTTCATTGAGCTCTTAGTCACTCATATGACCCATCCGATAGTATCATAGCTAATATAAGGGCAACTTCTCCTGTGTCACTGCTAGCACCTCTGTACTATCGTTTACCACTGAGCCTTTTATTCTATAAAGATTGTTGCTCAGTCTTCTATCTCTCATTACCACCAAAGCTTCATTGAAAATTTTTAGACATCCACTCCTAGCCTGGCTACTAAAAGCATAACCCTGCTCCTTCAAGTAGCCCAAAGAAATTGAATTCTTTTTCAATTCCAATACATACTTGACATTTGATAATGTACAAATGATCCCATCATACATCCTTATCCTAATTGAGCCAACTTCAGCTACTCTACATGGATGATCATCTCCAAGAATGACACTTGCTCCATTGATCTTCTGGTATGTATAAAATCACTCTCGATGAGAAGTATAGTGGTGAGAGTAGGCTGAATCCAATATCCATATAGTATCACACTCTGTGGATCCATCTGATATAACTAGCAGGTCTTCTCCACTGTTCATCAAAGCTATATCATCAGTGTTACTGGCCTTCCTCTTTTCTGACCTCAAAAGGGCATAATCTCTTCTCAAGTATCCAGGCTGATGACATTTATAACATTTCAATGTCTTCCTCTGATCCTGAGACTTTGAACTACCTTTGAATTTTTCTCTTGTCATCTTCTTTGATCTTTCATATCTTTCATTCATAGCCAAGATCTCAGACTTAGTATTTTTTGAAGGAAAATCATGATTTTTTGAATTAGGTTCGTTCAGATCTTATCGGATCAAGAGATATATTTTAAAAATTTTTTTCTTTCATCCAGATTAGATCTAAAATATTTCAGATTTAATCTTTATTATTTTAATAATTAAAATAAATTTAGATAAATTAAATCAAATTTAATTTACCTTAACGTAGGGTAATCCTATTACTTATTGATGATCCTATAAGCAGGAGAAGGTTCTAGATCTAGCCACGCAAGTGCCTAGCATCTATCGGTATACACTTGAGTTGGATCTGGAGATTTTCTTCTTCTCTATCACATCTCCAAAAATCAAATTTGAATCTGATTTGGAGGATCTTCAAAACATCTTTCGAAGATCAACTGTTGTCCTTTGCAGCAGCACAGCCTTCTAGCTTTCTATCACCTTTCTCTCATCTAGATTGCACCAACATGGATCCCAAACTCCTTTGGGCATGGAGAGGAGAGGGAGAAGATGGACTTGGCATGGAGGAGGAGAGAAGAGGTAGCCTTGGGGCATGGGAATTTTCAATTCCCTCTTGAGTTGGACGTAGGGTCTTATTTATAGACTATGCATGATCCAACTCCTCTTCTTCCCAACCAATCACAATTCTTTATGAAATCAGATCTAAATCTGATTAGTGAAAATAGAGTCCCTTGGATTCTTTCTTAGATGGCACCTAAAACCAATCAAACTTGGTTCTTAGGAGAAGTCTAATCAGAATCCAAAAAGGAGATGGAGTCCCTATCCAATAGGGACTCCTGGGTGCCTCCAGCTTGGGCACATGCCAAGGGTGGCGTGCGCCCTCCTCGTTACCAGGTTCTGGCAAGGGGACAAGCTCCCACCAGCTCTCCAATAGGAGCATGATATACGTGGATAGAAGTCAAAGTATCAATGGTCAACATTTGACCAGTCAAAGGTCAACTTTTGACCAAAGTCAAAGGACGAGAAATGGTAGGTGACCAAAAATGGCAGGTATTATCTTACAAAATAAGACAACCTTTTCTAACCTTGGACAAGCTCCAGTCAGACCAAGTGAAGGCCTCTGATCGAGCACAAACTCCTTTGGCTCAGTCAGGACAACTATTTATGATAGTAAAAGAAGAACGTTAGGTTCAATCGAGTGCTAGCATGATTTTCTTGAACCTAATTGAATCTCATTCAGATCAATTGAACTGGATCAGTTCAATTGATGATCACCAGATTCAAATCCTTATTTGTGTGACCCAGTTAGGTTCAGTTCTGTATGGTAATGGGATATGTCATGATCTCTATCATCGACATCATCGAAACTCCTTTCGATGGATCAGAACTCTTCTGATTCGAACAGCTAGAATGATCGATCATCTAAATCATTCTAATTGCTCCCAAAATCCACCAGTGACACCTAGCAGTATATGGTGGCAACCCATCAGAGCTGAATGCGAATCTCTTGGTGCAGCTACCTGTGTGATTAAGTTCTTCTATCTTGAGCCCCGATCAGATTAGGGTTAAGGTGAACTCGTCAAACCCTAGTCTCTGTCATATGATGTAATCATTCGATTCCGATGTGAAAACCTAAATAGAAACTCTTTCTATTATTTCACTCTGCCATGGCCATGGGCTTCTGGACTTGATTCTCATGATCATCATAGGGCTGCTCCTCTACCACCGAGGTAGATAGATTCCATCTTGATGCAATCCAGTTCCTACAATGAACATGCTATAGCCAACATACACCTCAGGATTCTGTATGGCTAGAAGATCGAGTTATGGTATAGTCAAACTATAACACCCTCAAGGTGAACTATCGATGCACCTCAGATCAAAGAATCAGACACACCACTATAGCATCGAGTCAATCATTGACGAGAAGGTAGACTTCCTAATGACTACTCAAGGTGGTCACGCTCAGTGCCCTTGTTCTCTAACGAGTACCTGTACTCTCGCTCCAATGTCTCCACACTATAGACTCAAGACTCATCTACTAAAGAGAAGCGGTTGTACACCAACCTTCTAGATCAATCACCATCCTCATGATGATCCTATGGTCGGAAGCATTTTATGAGTTAATAATGATTATTCATATCTTAAATTTTCAACTCTTGAAAATATGAATTATCATTACCATTAACTCAAAGGATGTATCACAGACACTAAATACACATATGTGATAGAAAATAACTCATTTTATTGATTTTAGTCAAAATTATAATTTTGCCCATAAAAGTGTATTATAAGTGTCAGCCAATTCTGGCTTCTAGGGCACATATATCTAACAATTTTCTTGTCAATCTTTTCCCTTTGCTAATTCGATCTGAGCACACCAATAACTTTTTCATAGTTTAGGATCTTCTTTTCATAAACTAAAGTTGTTATGAGACCTTCATACGAGCCTGGGAGAGAAAAAAGCAATAGCAACGTCCGATCTTCCTCATCGATCTTCACATCCAAACTCATAATCTCAGAATACACTTGATTGAACCTTTGGATATATGCAACAAGATCTCCTCCTTCGGGCATCCTCAGACTATACAACTATTTCTTCAATAATAGCTTATTTATCATGTTCTTCTCCATGTATATATTCTCCAGTCTCGTCCAGAGCTCCTTTGTCATTGTCTTTGTGCAAACCTGGGGTAGCACTTGATCGGCCAAGCATATTCTGATTGTGCTAAAAGTAATTTCTTTTAACTCTTTCCAGTCCTCAGCACTGATCTTTTCTAGCCTTTCTCTTATCAATATGTTGTGGATCCTCTGCTGAATCAATAACTCCTTTACCCTTTGCTACCACAAGGTAAAGTTTTCCTTATTAGATATATATGCCTTAGAAGCCAGAATTGGCTAACACTTGTAACACACTTCTAAGGACAAAATTATAATTTTGACTATAAATAATAAAATAAATTATTTTCTATCATAAATATATATTTAGTGTCTGTGATACATTTCTTAAGATAATGGTAATGATAATTCATATTTTTAAGAGTTAAAAATTTAAGACATAAATTTTCGTTATTAACTCATAAAATGCTCCCGATTGTAGGATCATCATGAGGATGGTAATTGATCCAGAAGGTTGGTCTACAATCACTTTTTTATAGTATATAAGTCTTGAGTATATGGTGTAGAGACATCAGAGTGAGAGTATAGATACTCATTAGAGAATGAGAGTACTAAGCATAACTATCTTGAGCAGTCATAAGAAAGTTTACCTTCTCGTCGATGACTGGCTCGAAGCTGTAGTGATGTGTTTGGTTCTTTGACCTGAGGTGCATCAGCAGTTCACCTTGAGAGTGTTATAGTTTGACTACACCATGACTCGGTCTCCTAGCCATTCAGAACCCTGAGGTGTATGTTGGCTATAGTATGTTCATTGTAGAAATTAGATAACACCAAGAGGAAATCTATCTACCTCGGTAGATGAGGAGCAGCCTTATGATGATCATGAGAATCACATCCATAAGCCCATGGCCAAGGCAGAGTGAAATAATAGAAAAAGTTTCTATTAAGATTTTTACATCGAACTTGAATTAAATGATTAAATCATATGATAGAAATTAGGGTTGGATGAGTTCACCTTAACCCTAATCTGATCAGAGCTCAAGATAGAAGAACTTAATCATACAGGTAGCTGCATCGAGAGGTTCATTTTCAGTTTTGATGGGTTGCCACCATATACTATTAGATGTCATTGATAGATTTTGGGAGCAATTAGAATGATTTGGATGATCGATCATTCTAGTTATATGAATCAGAAAAGTTTTGATCCATTGGAAGGTGTTTCGATGATGTTGATGATAGAGATCATGACGTATCCCATTACTATATAGAATTGAACCTAATTAGATCACAAAAATAAGGGTTTGAATCTGGATATCATCAATTGGACTAACCTAGTTTAATTGATTTGAATTAGATTCAATTAGGTTCAAGAAAATCATGCTAGCACACGATTGAGCCTAACGTTCTCCTTCTACAATCATTAAAAGTTGTCTCAACTGAGCCAAATGAGTTTGTGCTCACTAAAGTACCTTTACATGGTTTGACTGGAGCTTGTCCAAGTTAAAAAAGGATTGTCTTAATTTATGAGATAAATTTGAGATAACACCTGCCATTTTTTATCACCTGCTAATTCTTATCTTTTGACTTTAATCAAATGTTGACCTTTGACACTTAGACATCTGTCCATATTTCAAGAACTCATAGGAGATTTATTTTGGACTAGTCAACCTGCTAAAAAGTAGGTGGACTAGGGGTGCATGCCTAGGGAGGTGTGCACCCATGGATTGAGGTGTCTGGAGTCCCATCTATATGGGACTCCAGTTACTTTGGGGTATCTGCTTAGGTGGCACCAAGGAATAGACTTTGACCAATCTTAAGCATCATCTAAGGATGATTAAGAGAGACTATCATTTGATTGGATCAGGTGATGTCATTCTATCAATCAAATTTAGATCTGATTGCATGAAGCAACGTGATTGGCTAGGATGATGTGGCTATTAGATATATGTGCCCTAGAAGCTAGAATTGGTTGACACTTGTAATACACTTCTAGGGGCAAAATTATAATTTTGACTAATATCAATAAAATGGATTATTTTCTATCACATATGTGTATTTAGTGTCTGTGATACATCCTTTGAGTTAATGATAATGATAATTCATATTTTTAAGAGTTGAAAATTTAAGACATGAATAATCATTATTAACTCATAAAATGCTTCCAACCATAGGATCATTATGAGGATGGTGATTGATCTAGAAGGTTGGTGTACAATCGCTTCTCTTTAGTAGATGAGTCTTGAGTCTATGGTGTGGAGACACCGGAGCGAGAGTACAGTACTCGTTAGAGAACGAGGGCACTGAGCGTGACCACCTCGAGTAGTCATTAGGGAGTCTACCTTCTCATCAATGACTGACTCGATGCTGCAGTAGTGTGTCTGGTTCTTTGACCTGAGATGCATCGGCAGTTCACCTTGAGGGTGTTATAGTTTGACTACACCATTACTCGGTCTCCTAGCCATATGGAATCCTGAGGTGTATGTTGGCTATAGCATGTTCATTGTAGGAACTGGATTGCATCAAGATGGAATCTATCTACCTCGGTGGTAGAGGAGCAGCCCTATGATGATCATGAGAATCAAGTCCAGAAGTCCATGGCCATGGTAGAGTGAAATAATAGAAAGAGTTTCTATTTAGATTTTCACATTGGACTTGAATCGAATGATTACATCATATGACAGAGACTAGGGTTTGACGAGTTCACCTTAACCCTAATCTGATCGGGGCTCAAGATAGAAGAACTTAATCACACAGGTAGCTGCACCAAGAGGTTCGCATTCAGCTCTGATGGGTTGCCACCATATACTGCTAGGTGTCACTGGTGGATTTTGGGAGCAATTAGAATGATTTAGATGATCGATCATTCTAGCTGTTCGAATCAGAAGAGTTCTGATCCATCGAAAGGAGTTTCGATGATGTCGATGATAGAGATCATGACATATCCCATTACCATACAGAACTGAACCTAACTGGGTCACACAAACAAGGGTTTGAATCTGGTGATCATCAATTGAACTGATCCAGTTCAATTGATCTGAATGAGATTCTATTAGGTTCAAGGAAATCGTGCCAACACTCGATTGAACCTAACATTCTTCTTTTACTATTATAAGTAGTTGTCCTAACTGAGCTAAAGGAGTTTGTGCTCGTTTAGAGGCCTTCACTTTGTCTGACTGGAGCTTGTCCAAGCTAGAAATGGTTGTCTTATTTTGTAAGAGATTACCTGCCATTTTTTGGTCACCTACCATTTCTCGTCCTTTGACTTTGGTCAAAAGTTGACCTTTGACTTGTCAAATGTTGACCTTTGACTAGTCAAACATTGACTATTGACACTTTGACTTTTGTCCACGTGTCATGCACCTATTGGAGAGCTGGTGGGGGCCTATCCCCCTGCCAAAACCTAGTAAGGAGGAGGGCGCATGCCACCCTTGGCGTGTGCCCATGTTGGAGGCGCCCAGGAGTCCCTGTTGGATAGGGACTCCATCTCCTTTTTGGATTCCGATTAGAGTTCTCCTAAGAACCAACTTTGACTATTCTTAGGAATCCTCTAAGGAGGAATCTAGGGGATTCTATTCCCATCAATCAGATTTAGATCTGATTTCACAAAGAGTTGTGATTGGTTGGGAAGAAGAGGAGTTGGATCACAGACAGTCTATAAATAAGACCCTGCATCAAACTCAAAATATTATTAGAAAATTTAAATCCCACACCCCAAGGCTGCCTCTCCCCTCTTTCTCCATGCCAAACCAACCTTCTCCCTCTCCTCTCCATGTCCAAAAGTATTTTGGACCTTGGTTGGTGCAATCCAGACGAGAGAAAGGCGACTGAAAGCAAGAAGGCTGCGCTGCTGCAAAGGACGACTGCTGATCTTCAAAAGGAGTTTTGAAGATCCTCCAGATCAGATCCAGATCTAATTTTTGGAGATGTGATAGAGAAGAAGAGGATCTCCAAGATCCAACCTGAGTGGATACCGGTAGAGGCCAGGCGCTTGCGTGGCTAGATCCAGAACCTTCCGCTGCAATCAGGATCATCAATCAGGGTAATAGGATTACCCAAATCAAGGTAAATTAAATTTGATTTAATTTATCTTAATTTTATTTTATTTATTAAAATAATAAAAATTAGATCTAAAACATCTCAAGATCTGATTAGATCAAAGAAAATTTTTTGAAATATATCTCTTGATCTGATCAGATCTGAACGAACCTGGACCGGAAAAATCAGGATTTCCCTTCAACTGGTATCAGAGCCAAGGTTCTAAAAAGTGTTTAGATCTGATTTTTAAATTTATTTTAATTAGAAAATAAGTGATTTTAGATGTCACATGAGATGTGATCAGATCTAAAATCAGAAAAAATTAAAATTAAATGATTTGGATCTAAGATTAGAAAATATGCATGACTAGTTCTAAAATAGAATAGTTCTATAGAATAGTCTTGCATGTTTTGATTTAATTTGATTAAATCATATTTTAGATCTTTTATTTACTATTTTTTGATATTATAATGGTTATAATAACATCTAAAAAATAGCAAATAAAAATTATTTAATTTTAAATATCATATGAGATATGATTGATGCATGTCTAGACTAGTTGTAGAATAGTTCTACATAATTGTCTAGATTAGAATTTATTTTGATTAGATCAATTTAAATCTAATTTTTTAGATTATTATGAGATAATTTAGATCTGAAAATATGCATGATTGATACATGAGATGTATGCAAAATATGCCATGATTAGATCTAATTTGTATATGAGATATATGATATAGATCTAAAACTGTTTTGTAGTATTACATGTTCCTGATTAAGGCGTTCCTCTTGGCCGTCCGGTCATAAGAATGAAGAAGGGTTTAAAGGCCCTCTCTTCCCATTCGATGGGGTGTTCTTATGACGTGTGTAGGGGTGCTGCGTGTTCGTCCTTAATCAGAAACCCAAAACTTACTTTCTGCAAAACCCTAGATCCTGAAACCCTAGGATTTATTGTGCATATTTTGTTTATGAACCCTACTTAATTAAGAATTAAGTTTATGGAATATTAATTAGGTCTAAAATTGAGAATTTCAGATCTAAGACATATTCATAATACTGGGTTCGGGCTTGGGTAGCTCAATTAGGTCTAAGCGGTTGATCAAACCGAATCAAGAGTTGGTTAGATGGGATCAACAATGCTTAAATTGACCAGCCTAATAGGATTAAGTCTGGGTCAAGATCGAGTCACGATCAAGCAAGACCTAATTAGGCTCAGAGGTTAGAGTCTGGATTGTAGGCTAACCCAATTGGTTCTGACTCAACAATTTGGTGTCTAAGGTAAGTTTGGCACATACGACCGACTGGTTTTTAATTGGAAGCTACTCGACCTGAATGCGTTCTTGTATGCGAGTTAATGGCATATTCCTTCCACCGGTCTCACTTACCTGGCCATATCTGTTGACACAGTTCTGATCTGAGGTGGTCAATAATCCGAGCTAACCCATGCCACTAGGTTAGTCATAATTGTTATGACTAAGCCAAGTCTAGTTTAATGAGACCTGAATCAATTCTCCCTAAGAAAAGATTAAGTCTGAGGTCTTCCACCATTGTAGATGTGCGGGCCCTTCCCGGGGTTGATTGTTCTCGGCTGGATACAGTGGCTCAGTTGCACCGGGAAGATGCAACCATGTCTATTAGGCATTGGATGCTATGGGCTGGAGGATGAGTTGGGCTCAATATTTTGGATACGGTGAGAGACTCAATTAGGAACCCAGTCTATGCAAATGGTGGGTCTGACTTAACTAAGGAGTGGATCAATATTCCGGATACGGTGAGATTCATGAATTAGAGACCAAGTTTGGGTGCACCATGATTAGAGAATCATTGAACAAGAGTTGTTCACTCATTGGCTAACCCATCACCAATAACTGTTAGGTGAGGTGATGAGTCAGTTGGTGAGACCGCACCACCCACTAGAAATCATTAATCATGGAGATTTTTCGCATCTCTACAGAGGGAGTGTAGGGATCCGAGAAAATAGTGGGAGCTAATTTGTTTAAAAATAAAATCCCTAAACAAATTGGTCAAGTCAAAATTACAGTATCTAACTAGAATCTTTGACTCTCTACAGGAAAATGTCTGCGTCCAACCCATTGGCACGTATCCTGGACACACATAGACTGACTGGACCCAATTATAAAGATTGGCTCAGGAACTACAAAATTATTTTGGGTTCAGAGAAGTTAACCCATGTTTTGGACCAGGACCCTCCCACCTTACCAGCTCGTCCATCCACTGAACAGAGAGCGTCTCTGGAAAAATGGATTAGACGAAGATAATAAGGCCAGATATTACATGTTGGGCTCGATGTCTGATGAGCTCCAGCGCCAACATGAAGATATCGGGACTGCTCGCCAAATGTTGGCTCACCTGCAGGAGATGTTTGGTGAACAGAGTCGCGCAGCCAAATATCAAGTCACGAAATGACTTTTTAAGGCTAAGATGCGTGATGGGCAGTCAGTCCAAGATCACTGTCTGACAATGATCAAGGACATGGAAGAGCTTGAGAAGCTCGGTGTGAAGTTGGACTTGGATCTGCAGAATGATATTATTCTGCAATCCTTGACTGATGCATATGGGCAATTCATCATGAATTACCACATGCATAAACTTCAAAATTCCTTGGCCGAGTTAATGAATATGCTGGTTACCGCTGAGCTTTCTATGAAAGGTTCTAAAGGCTCAGTTCTTGCTATGGAACGGACTTCTTCCAAAAGAAAGTCTTATGGAAAGAAAAAGAAGTCTGTGAAAAAGCAAAAGGTGGAAGGATCAAAGAAGAAGAAGGCAGAACCGAAGAAAAAGGCCGATGGCAAAGGAAAGTGTTTCCATTGCAACAGCACGGCCATTGGAAGCGGAACTGCCCTACTTACCTGGCCACCCTGAAGAACAAGAAGAAAGGTCCTTCTGGAGGTATGCTCGTTATTGAGTCTAACCTTACGGTTTCTTCTGCATCCAGTTGGGTGCTTGACTCTGGTTCTAGTGCTCATCTGTGCACTTCTATGCAGGGTCTTGAGGATAGCAGGAGGCTGAGGGATGGAGACATGATCCTACGCATCGATAATGGAGCAAGAGTTGCTACAGTAGCCGTGGGAACATATCCTCTTCGATTACCATCTGGTTTAGACTTAGTTTCGAAAAACTGTTATTATGTGCCTGCAGCTAGCAGGAATTTGATTTCTGTTTCATGCTTAGCACAAGAAGGTTATGTGATCACCTTCTTTAAGGACCATTGTAACATTCTTTATGAAAGAAATAAAATTGCAAATGGTTTCCTTATTAATGGTCTTTATCAGCTACATATTGATGTACCTGTTTCTAACTATCGAGCAAAACGTGAATGCCAAACGACCTAGGGATAGTCCAAACGACAGATATCTATGGCACCTGAGATTAGGTCATATAGCAGAAGATAGGATTCAACAAATTGGAGAAAAATGGGCTATTGAGTCCATTGACTTTCGAGTCATATCCAACTTGTGAATCTTGTCTTCAAGGCAAAATGACTAAACTCCCTTTTGTTGGACATGGGGAGAGGGCCACAGATCTCCTTGCCCTAGTACATACTGATGTGTGCGGCCCATTTGATGTGCCGGCTAGAGGCAATTTTGTCTACTTCATTACCTTTACCGATGATCTGTCTAGGTATGGGTATGTGTATCTTATGAGACACAAGTCTGAAGCTTTTGAAAAGTTCAAAGAATTCAGACATGAAGTAGAAAAACAAACTGGAAAAACCCATTAAGGTTCTTCGATCAGATCGAGGAGGTGAATACCTTAGCCGGGAATTCCTAGACTATCTTAAGGAAAATGGCATAGTCTCTCAATGGACTCCACCAGGAACACCTCAACTCAACGGGGTTTCAGAATGGAGAAATCGGACTCTATTGGATATGGTTCGATCCATGATGAGCTTCACAGACCTCCCTGATTTTCTTTGGGGACATTCATTGTTAACTTCAATCTATCTACTGAATAGGGTTCCCTCTAAAACCGTTCCTACCACACCGTATGAGATATGGCACGGTAAGAAACCAAGTCTGAGTCATCTCAGAATTTGGGGTTGTCCGGCTCATGTCAAAAGACAACAAGCGGACAAGTTAGAGTTTAGGTCCTTTAGAGCTCGATTCATAGGATATCCTAAAGAGTCATTAGGATACTATTTCTACATTCCAGAAGACCACAATGTGATTGTGAGTCGACATGCCATCTTTCTTGAAAAATAGTTTATTCAAGATAGCGGCATTGGAAAGCAGATTAAGCTTGATGAGAAAGTCTCACAAGTACAACGAGCTAAGGACCAAGTGGAACCAAATCAGGTTGAGCCAATAAGAACACTACCTCCTCCACCTCGTAGATCGGAAAGAGTTTTCCGTCCCCCTGAAAGATACTTAGGTATTATTTCAGAGGAAAGTAGAGGAAAATGTTCCTCATAGGTAATGGTGCTCATGGTGATGATCCCAAAACCTACAACGAGGCGATATCAGATATCGACTCCGAGAAATGGCTTAGAGGCAATGCAGTCAGAAATTGACTCGATGCACTCAAACCAAGTCTGGACCTTGGTAGATCCACCAGAAGGTATAGTACCTATTGGGTGTAAATGGATCTTCAAGAGAAAGATTGGTGCAGATGGGAATGTGGAGACATTCAAGGCTAGACTAGTGGCAAAAGGTTATAGTCAACGCGAAGGCATTGACTATCAGGATACCTTTTCCCAGTGTAGCTATGCTAAAATCCATCCGCACATTGCTTGCTGTTGCAGCCTATTTCGATTATGAAATATGGCAAATGGACGTGAAAACGGCATTCCTTAAATGGATATCTTGAGGAAGATATCTATATGGAACAGCCGCTAGGTTTCACATCCAGTGATACTGATCACAAGGTTTGCAAGCTGCAAAGGTCCATATATGGACTTAAGCAAGCATCTCGGAGCTGGAACACTCGTTTCAATGATGTGATCAAAAAGTTTGGTTTCATCAAAAATGAAGAGGAACCATGTGTTTTCAAAAGGGTCAGTGGGAGCGCTGTTGTCTTCCTCGTATTGTACGTGGATGACATCCTCCTTATTGGGAATGATATTCCCATGTTGACATCAGTCAAGATGTGGTTGTCCAAGGAATTCTCCATGAAAGACCTAGGTGAAGCATCCTTTATTCTAGGAATTAAGGTCTATAGGGATAGACCGAATAGGATGCTAGGACTTTCACAGAAGATGTACATAGAGGAAGTACTAAAGAGGTTTAGTATGGAAAACTCTAAGAGGGGATTAATACCCTTCAGACATGGTATTCATCTTTCCAAGAAGATGTGCCCCAGCACACCTGAGGAAATAGAACGCATGAGCAAGATCCCTTATGCTTCTGCAATAGGGAGCCTCATGTATGCCATGCTATGTACACGACCTGATATAGCCCATGCTGTGAGTGTCACAAGCAGATATCAGTCAAATCCAGGTGAAGAACACTGGACTTCTGTGAAATGTATCCTTAAGTACTTGAGAAGAACTAAGGATATGATGTTGGTCTTTGGTAATGGAGAACTCCAAGTCCAGGGATACACAGACTCGGACTTCATGTCCGATATAGATGATCGAAAGTCGACATCTGGGAGTCTGTTTGTGTGCAATGGTGGAGCTGTCAGCTGGAAGAGTTCCAAGCAAACTGTGATAGCAGATTCCACCATGGAAGCAGAATATATCGCTGCATCAGAGGCTGCAAAGGAAGCATTCTGGTACAAGAAGTTTGCTGCAGAAATTGGAGTAATGCCATCAGATGCCATTCCTCTTATACTGCGACAACAATGGCGCCATAGCCCTTGCTAAGGAGCCGAGGTCTCACCAGAAATCCAAGCACATTGAGCGGCGATACCACCTCATCCGCGATTACCTTGAGAAAGGTTACGTTGAGGTCAAGAGAGTCAACTCCACAGATAATGTGGCAGACCCACTTACAAAGCCGTTGGGCCAGCAGAAGATCGAAGCCCACCTTGAGAAGATGGGACTTAGACTTGTAGCCAATTGGCTTTAGGACAAGTGGGAGATTGGGAGATTGTTAGATATATGTGCCCTAGAAGCCAGAATTGGCTGACACTTGTAATACACTTCTAGGGGCAAAATTATAATTTTGACTATAATATAATAAAATGGGTTATTTTCTATCACATATGTGTATTTAGTGTCTGTGATACATCCTTTGAGTTAATGGTAATGATAATTCATATTTTCAAGAGTTGAAAATTTAAGACATGAATAATCATTATTAACTCATAAAATGCTCCCGACCATAGGATCATCATGAGGATGATTGATCCAAGTTTATGACAATTTATTTTTGTTTTAATATATTCTCTTATTTAATTTTTTTCATATAATAGATAACAGTTAATTAGTTATAGAAAGGGAATATTTCTAGAAGATTATTTAGGATCATTAAAAAATTTAGATAATTATGAGATAATTTAGATCTAAAAACATGCATGATATGATACATGAGATGTATGCAAAATATGTTTATAGTTAGATCAATTTTTATATATGAGATATATGATGTAGATCTAACTAGTTTTGTAGTCTTATATTTTTGATTAAGACATTTCCCTTGGCCGTCTAGTCATAAGAACAAAGTAGGATTTGAATGCCCTCTTCTTTCATTCGATGGGGTGTTCTTATGATGTGTAGGGGTGCTACGCATTCATCCTTAATCAAAAATCAAGAACTTATTTTCTACAAAACCCTAGATCCTGAAACCCTAGGATTTTATTTACATATTTTGTTTGTAAACCCTAAACTTAATTAAAAATTAAGATTATGAAATATGTGTTAGGTCTAAAATTGAGAATTTTAGATCTAAGATATATTCATAAAATTGGGTTCAAGCTTGGGTAGCTCAATTAGGTCTAAGCGGTTGATCAAACCAAATCAAGAGTTGGTTAGATGGGACCAATAGTGCTTAAATTGACTAGTCTAATAGGATTAAGTCTGGGTCAAGATCGAGTCACGTGAGAGATCAGTCAAGTTAAGACCTAATTGGCTCAGTGGTTAGAGTCTGGATTGTAGGCTAACTCGATTAGTTCTGGCTCAACAATTTGGTGTCTAAGGTAAGTTTGGTAGATATGACCGACTAATTTTTAATTGGGAGCTGCTCGACTCGAATGTGTCCTTATCGAGTTAATGGCATATCCCTTCTATAGATCTTACTTATCTGGCCATATTTGTTGACTCAGTCTTGATCTGAGGTGGTCAATAATCTGAGCTAACCCATGCCACTAGGTTAGTCATAATGGTTATGACTATGTCAAGTCTAGTTTAATGAGATCTAAATCAAATCACTCAAAGAAAAAATTAAGTCTAAGGTCTTCCACCATTATAGATGTGCGGGCCCTTTCCGAGGTTGATTATTCTCGGCTGATTTCAATGGTTCAATTGCACCGAAAAGATGCAACCATATCTATTAGGCATTGGATACTATGGGATGGAGGATGGATTGGGCTCAATATTCCAGATACGGTGAGAGACTTAATTAGAAATCCAACCTATGCAATTGGTGGGTCTGACTTAACTAAGGAGTGGATCAATATTTCGAGCATGGTGAGATTCATGAATTAGAGACCAAGTTTGGATGCACCATGATTAGAGAATCATAGAATAAGAGTTGTTCACTCATTGGCTAACCCATCACCAATAACTGTTAGGTGAGGTGATAAGTCAGTTGGTGGGACCGCACCACCCACTAGAAATCATTAATTGTGGAGATTTTTGCATCTCTATAGAGGGAGTATAGGGATCCAAGAAAATAGTGGGAGCTAATTTGTTTAAAAATAAAACTCCTAAATAAATTGGTCAAATCTTAATTACAATATCTAACTAGAAACTTTGACTCTCTATAGGAAAATGTCTACATCTAACCCACTAGCATGAATCCTTGACACCCATAGACTGACCGGACCAAATTACAAGGAGTGGCTCCAAAACTTCAAAATCATTTTGAGTTTCAAGAAGTTAACTCATGTATTGGACCAGGACCCTCCCACCTTACCAACTCATCCATCCGCTGAACAGAGAACATCTCTTGACAAGTAGACGGACGAAGATAATAAGGCTAGATACTACATGTTGGGCTCGATGTCTGATGAGCTTCAATGCCAACATGAAGATATCAAGACTTTCCGCCAAATGTTGGCTCACCTATAAAAGATGTTTGGTGAATAGAATCGCGCAGCCAAGTATCAAGTCACAAAATGACTATTCAAGGCTAAAATGCATGATGGACAGTCAGTCCAAGATCATTGTCTGACGATGATCAAGGATTTAGAATAGCTTAAGAAGCTTGGAGTGAAGTTGGGCCTGGATCTGTAGAATGATATAATTCTACAATCTTTGACTGATGCATATAGGCAGTTCATCATGAACTACCATATGCATAAACTTTAAAATTTCCTGACCGAACTTATGAACATGCTGATTACTGCTGAACTTTTTTATGAAAGGTTCTAAAGGCTCAGTGCTTGCTATGGAATGGATTTCTTCCAAGAAAAAGTTTTTTGGAAAGAAGAAGAAGTCTGTGAAAAAGTAGAAGATGGAAAGAGGAAAGAAGAAAATGGTAGAGCTGAAGAAGAAGACCACTGACAAAGAAAAGTATATTCATTGCAATAATGATGGCCATAGGAAGTGGAACTACCCTACTTATCTAGCCATCCTGAAGAATAACAAGGAGGTAGGTCCTTCTGGAGGTATGCTCATTATTGAGTCTAGCCTTATGATTTCTTCTGCATGCAGTTGGATGCTTGACTCTAGTTATAGTGCTCATTTGTGCACTTTCATGTAGGATCTTAAGAATAGCAGGAGGCTGAGGGATGGTGACATGATCCTACGCATCAAAAATAGAGCAAGAGTTGCTGTCGTGGCCGTGAGAACATACCCTCTTCGACTACCATCTGGTTTAGACTTAGTATTAAAAGATTATTATTATGTGCCTGCAGTAAGTAGAAATTTGATTTCTATTTCATGCCTAGCACTAGAAGGCTACGTAATTAGTTTTCTTCAGAACCATTGTAACATTCCTTATGAAAGAAATAAAATTATAAATGGTTTTCTTATTAACGGTCTTTACCAGTAACATATTGATATATCTATTTTTA
>QRFJ01002105.1:355881-458322 GCA_006176705.1 Cocos nucifera | reverse complement strand
CATAGTCTCTCAATGGACTCCACCAGAAACACCTCAACTCAACGGGATTTCAGAACGAAAAAATCGGACCCTATTGGATATGGTTCGATCCATGATGAGCTTCACAGACCTTCCTGATTTTCTTTGGGGACACTCATTGTTGAACTTCAATTTATCTACTGAATAGGGTTCCCTCTAAAATCGTTTCTACCACACCGTATGAGATATGGCATGGTAAGAAATCAAGTCTGAGTCATCTCAAAATTTGGGGTTGTCCGGCTCATGTTAAAAGACAACAAGCGGACAAGTTAGAGTTTAGGTCCTTCAGAGCTTGATTCATAGGATATCCTAAAGAGTCATTAGGATACTATTTCTACATTCCAGAAGACCACAATGTGATTGTGAGTCGACATGCCATCTTTCTTGAAAAATAGTTTATTCAAGATAGCGGCATTGGAAGGCAAATCAAGCTTGATGAGAAAGTCTCACAAGTACAACGAGCTAAGGACCAATTGGAACCAAATCAGGTTGAGCCAATATGAACACTACCTCCTCCACCTCGTAGATCGGAAGGAGTTTCCCATCCCCCTGAGAGATACTTAGGTATTATTTCAGAAGAAGTAGAGAAAACATTCCTCATAAGCAATGGTGCTCATGGTGATGATCCCAAAACCTACAATGAGGCGATATCAGATATCGACTCCGAGAAATGGCTAGAGGCAATGCAGTCAGAAATTGACTCGATGCACTCAAACCAAGTCTGGACCTTGGTAGATCCACCAGAAGGTATAGTATCTATTGGGTGTAAATGAATCTTCAAGAGAAAGATTGGTGCAGATGGGAATGTGGAGACATTCAAGGCTAGACTAGTGGCAAAAGGTTATAGTCAACGCGAAGGCATTGACTATCAGGATAGCTTTTCCCTAGTGGCTATGCTAAAATCCATCCGCACATTGCTTGCCGTTGCAGCCTATTTCGATTATGAAATATGGCAAATGGACGTGAAAATGGCATTCTTAAATGGATATCTTGAGGAAGATATCTATATGGAACAACCGTTAGGTTTCACATCCAGTGATACTGATCACAAGGTTTGCAAGCTGCAAAGGTCCATATATGGACTTAAGCAAGCATCTCGGAGCTGGAACACTCGTTTCAATGATGTGATCAAAATGTTTGGTTTCATCAAAAATGAAGAGGAACCGTGTGTTTTCAAAAAGGTCAGTGGGAGCGCTGTTGTCTTTCTCGTATTGCACGTGGATGACATCCTCCTTATTGGGAATGATGTTCCCATGATGACAATAGTCAAATTATGGTTGTCCAAGGAATTCTCCATGAAAGACCTAGGTGAAGCATCCTTTATTCTAGGAATTAAGGTCTATAGGGATAGACCGAATAGGATGCTAGGACTTTTACAGAAGATGTACATAGAGAAAGTACTAAAGTGGTTTAGTATGAAAAACTCTAAGAGGGGATTAATACCTTTCAGACATTGTATTCATCTTTCTAAGAAGATGTGCCCTAGCACACCTGAGAAAATAGAACACATGAGCAAGATTCCTTATGCTTCTACAATAGGGAGCCTCATGTATGTCATGCTATATACACGACCTGATATAGCTCATGCTGTGAGTGTCACAAGTAGATATCAGTCAAATCCAGGTGAAGAACACTGGACTTCTGTGAAATATATCCTTAAGTATTTGAGAAGAACTAAGGATATGATGTTGGTCTTCGGTAATGGAGAACTCTAAGTCCAGGGATACACAGACTCCAATTTCATGTCCAATATAGATGATCGAAAGTCGACATCTAGGAGTCTGTTTATGTGCAATGGTGGTGCTGTCAGCTAGAAGAGTTTCAAGCAAATCGTGATAGCAGATTCCACCATGATAGCAAAATATATCGCATGTTCATTAAGATGCATCGGCAATTCATCTTGAGGGTGTTATAGTTTGACTACACCATTACTCTATCTCCTAGCCATATGGAACCCTGAGGTGTATGTTGGCTATAGCATGATCATTGTAGGAACTAGATGGCATCAAGATGGAATCTATCTACCTCGGTGGTAGAGGAGTAGCCCTATGATAATCATGAGAATCAAGTCCAGAAGTCCATGGCCATGGCAGAGTGAAATAATAGAAAAAGTTTCTATTTAGATTTTCACAATGAACTCGAATCGAATGATTACAACATATGATAGAAACTAGGGTTTGACGAGTTTACCTTAACCCTAATCTGATCAGGGCTCAAGATAGAAGGACTTAATCACACAGGTAGCTGCACCAAGAGGTTCACATTCAGCTCTGATGGGTTGCCACCATATACTGCTAGGTATCACTGGTGGATTTTGGGAGCAATTAGAATGATTTAGATGATCGATCATTCTAGCTGTTCGAATCAGAAGAGTTCTGATCCATCGAAAGGAGTTTCGATGATGTCGATGATAGAGATTATGACATATCCCATTACCATACAGAACTGAACCTAACTGGATCACACAAATAAGGATTTGAATCTGGTGATCATCAATTGAACTGATCCAGTTCAATTGATCTGAATGAGATTCAATTAGGTTCAAGGAAATCGTGCTAGCACTCGATTGAACCTAAAGTTCTTCTTTTGCTATCATAAATAAGTTATCCTGACTGAGTCAAAGGAGTTTGTGCTTAATCGGAGGCTTTCATATGGTCTGACTGGAGGTTGTCCAAGTCAGAAAAGGTTGTCTTATTTTGTAAGACATTACCTACCATTTTTGGTCACCTACCATTTCTTGTTCTTTGACTTTGATCAAAAGTCTACCTTTGACTGGTCAAATGTTGACCACTGATACTTTGACTTTTGACCACATATCATGCACCTATTGGAGAGCTAGTGGGGGTCTGTCCTCCTGCTAGAACTTAGCAAGGAAGAGGGCGCATGCCACCCTTGGCGTGTGCCCAAGCTAGAGGCACCCAGGAGTCCCTATTACAGGGACTCCATCTCCTTTTTGGATTCCAAATAGAGTTCTCCTAAGAACCAATTTTGACTGATCTTAGGCACCCTAAGGAGGAATCCAGGGGACTCTATTCCCACCAATTAGATTTAGATCTAATTTCACAAAGGGTTGTGATTGGTTGGGAAGAAGAGGAGTTGGATCACGCTTAGTCTATAAATAAGATCCTGCGCCCAACTCAAAGTATGTTTTGAATCACAATTCCCCATACCCCAAGGCTGCCTCTTCCCTCTTCCTCCATGCCAAACCCACCTTCTCCCTCTCCTCTCCATGTCCAAAAGGGTTTTGGAGCTTGGTTGGTGCGATCCAGATCAAAGAAAGGCGACTGAAAGCTAGAAGGCTGCGCTGCTGCAAAGGACGACTGCTGATCTTCAAAAGAAGTTTTGAAGATCCTCTAGATCAGATCCAGATCTGATTTCTGGAGATGTGATAGAGAAGAAGAGGATCTCTAGATCCAGTTCGAGTAGATACCGGTAGAGGCCAGGCACTTGCATGGCTAGATCCAGAACCTTCCGCTGCATATAGGATCATCAACGAGTAATAGGATTACCCACATCAAGGTAAATTAAATCTGATTTAATTTATCTAATTCTATTTTAATTTCTAAAATAATAATAATCAGATCTAAAATATCCCAGATCTGATTAGGATCAAAGAGAAAAACTTTGAAATATATCTTTGGATCTAATCCGATCTGAAAGAATCGGGTCCGGAAAATCAGGATTTTCCTTCACTTGAATGATTTTGATGATCGATCATTCTAGTTGTCTGAATCAAAAGAGTTCTGATTCATCGAAAAGAGTTTTGATAATATCAATGATGAAGATCATGACATGTCCTATTATCATACAGAGCTGAACCTAACTAGGTCACACAAATAAGGGTTTGGATTTGGATATCATCAATTAGACTAACATAGTTCAGTTGATTTGAATTAGATTTAATTAGGTTCAAGGAAATCATGCTAGCACACGATTGAGCCTAACGTTCTCCTTTTTCTTATCATAAAAGTTATCTCGACTGAGCCAAATGAGTTTGTGCTTACTTAGGTACCTTTACCTGATCTGACTAGAGCTTGTCCAAGTCAGAAAAAGATTGTCTTAATTTATGAGATAAATTTGAGACAACACCTACCATTTTTCATCACCTGCTAATTCTTGTACTTTGACTTGGGCAAACATTAACCTTTGACCCTTGAAAATCTGCCCATGTGTCATGCACTTATTGGAGAGCAGATAGGGGCTTGTCCCCTCTTTGGAAATTGAAAAGAAAGGGGGCACATGCCTAGGATGGCATGCGCCCATGGATAGGGACGCTGGAGTCCAATACGGATGGGACTCTAGGTTGCTTGTTGGATTCAAACTAGGTGACCTTCACCTATAGACTTTGATCAGTCTTAGGTGCCACCTTAGGATGAATCTGTGGGTCTCTCATCCCACCAATCAGATTTAGATCTGATTGAACAAAGCAACATGATTGGCTGGGGTGATGCAACATTGTATGGCACAGCAGAGTCTATAAATAGATCCTATCTGCACCCACTTTTAAAGAACTTCTCTCCTAGCCATGCCCCAAGGCTACCTCTCTCTCTTCTCCATGCCAACATCCAGCCCTCTCTCTCCTCCCCACGCCCAAGAAAGTTGGGTCGTTCAGATTAGTGCGAGTCAGGCAAGAAAAAGCTGACGAAAAAGGAAGAAGGCAACACTGCTGCAGAGACGACGGGTAGAAGAAGTTTTGAAGATCCTCCAAATCAGATCCAGATCTGATTTTTGGAGAAAAGAAATAGAAGGAGAAGATCTCCAGATCTAGCTTGAGTGGATACCGATAGAGGCCTGGTGCTTGCATGGCTAGGTCCAGAACCTCAGAGCTTTCACAGGATCATCAACAGATAATCAGATTACCCACGATCAAGATAAAATTAATTCAGAATTAATTTAATTTTATTTTCTTAATTATCAGATCATAAATCAAATCTGAAAAGTATTAGATTTGATCTAGATCTGAGAAGAGAATTTTTGAAATATGCCTCTCGATCCAATCAGATCTGAACGAACCTGATCTAAGAAATTCAGGATTTCCCTTCAAGAGCTTTCTTTGCAACCTTTGTTATTCCAATATACTTAGCCTTTGTGGTAGACAAGGTGTAATTGACTGAAAGATTAATCTCCAAGACATCGGTCCACCATACACATAAAAGAAGTATCCAGTAGTAGACCTCCTTGTATCAAGATTTTTTGCATAATTCATATCTACAAATCCTTCCAGAGGACCCGAACCTCCATCTTCAAATCCTCCTTACTGCCCACCAAACACCAAACCATAATTCCTTATTCCATGTAGATATCTCAATATCCATTTCAATACTTTTTAGTATTCCTTCCCAAGGTTAGCCATGTATCTACTAATTGTGCTCACTGCATGTGCTATATCGGATCTACAGTACACCATAGTGTACATCACACTACCAACAATATTCTCATAAGGGACTCCTTTCATGTACTCTCTCTCCTCTTCTAACTAGGGCTTTTATAACTTGGAGAGAGATATATGGCTCAGTAATGGCTGCAGGTTTGGCCTTCTCCATTTCAAACCTCTTCAGAACTTTTTGGACATATCTTCCTTATGAGAAATGGAGCACTCCTTTGCACCTATCTCGGTAAATCTCCATTCCAAGGATTTTCTCAGTTGGACCTAGATCCTTCATCTCAAACTTAGATGATAATGCCCTTTTCAGCTTTTCACAGCTTCCATACTTCTACTGGCTATAAGCATATCATCTATATATAGTAGTAGGTACAGGGCATCCTCCTCATCTACATCCTTGATGTAGACAGCAATCATGTCCACATCTATTGAAACCCAGGCTTAAAACAAAACTATCAAATCTTCGATACCACTGATGAAGGGACTGTTTCAAGCCATACAATGATCTTCTGAGTAAACATACCTTTTCTTCCTATCCAGTCTCCATGAAATCATTTGGATACTTCATGTAGATCCTTTCCTCCAAAGTCCTATGAAGGAAGGTCATCTTCATGTCCGTCTATTCCAATTCCATGTTATGCTGTGCCACCAGTGACAGCAAAATCCGAATAGATGTATGACACACCATAGGAGAGAAAATTTTTATATATTCAATCCCTTTCCTTTGTGAGTATCCCTTTGCTACCAGCCTTACTTTGAATCTGACTCCATCTTATTCTGAAGGTGCCTCTTTCTTTGTGAACATCCACTTTGAGCCAATAGGTCGAGCACCTTTTGGAAGATCCACCAGTTGCCATGTCTGATTCTTTTCAAGTAATTCCATCTCCTTCATCATGGCCTGCATCCATGAATCATGATCCTCACTCTCCATAGTCTCTGCATAATTCTCTGGATCTTCATTAACAATGATGAATGCATAGGAGATAACCTCATCAATGCCATATCTAACTAGTCTTCTGATAACACACTGGGGCTTATGCAAAGCCACTCCCACTAGCACATCTCTATCTGAAATTTATGGCTGATCCTGCACATCCATCTGAACTACTGGTTCTTCATGCCAATCTCCCATCTGAGTATCTTTTCTCCTACCCAGCTCCACCTCAATTGGAACACTCCCATACATGGATCTAGACTGCATATCACCTATCTCAGACTGGCCACTACTGTTCACCTTTGCCTTTCCAATTCCATCTATTCCAGACCTTCTCAAGATGCTGTTCTCATCAAAGATAATATTCCTACTGATCATTGACTTCTATGCCTGAGAGTTCCACAACAGGTACCCCTTGACTCCTTATGGATATCCTATGAATGTCATCTTTTGAAATTTTAGGTCCAACTTGCTCCTATCGATTGCCTCCACATGTGCATAGGCTGTGCAACCAAAGACTTTAGATG
Source organism: Cocos nucifera (assembly GCA_006176705.1). Taxonomy (NCBI): domain Eukaryota; kingdom Viridiplantae; phylum Streptophyta; class Magnoliopsida; order Arecales; family Arecaceae; genus Cocos; species Cocos nucifera. The sequence goes on along the minus strand of QRFJ01002105.1, from coordinate 451,460 downwards.
GCCAAGCTTCACCTTCTTTCCACTCCAGACCTCCTCCAGAATGCCTCCATTTAGCTTACGATGAGGGGACCTGTTCACAAGAAAATAAGAAAATGTTAAAGCATCACCGCAAAATAATTTTGGGAGTGATGTCTGCAGCCTTAAACTCTGTGCCTTCTCGGTCAATGTTCGATTCATCCTCTCCATGATACGATTATGTTGGAAAGTTATCTTCACCGTGTAATGGCATTTGATGCCATTTTCCTCACAATACCTCCTGAACTCCAGGCTAGTATACTCCCCTCCATTATCCAACCTCAGACACTTCATCTATCTCTCTAACTCCTTCTCTACTTCAGCTCTCCAGGCTCTGAATCGGACAAACATCTCTAACTCTTTTCTAATCAGATAAACCCACACCTTCCTTAAGAAGTCATCAATGAAGGTGATAAAGTATCTTGCCCCACCTCTAGCTGATATAGGAGCTAGTTCCTACACATCCAAGTGCACTAAATCCAGCACTCCTTCGTTATGCTTGGTACTTCTGGCAAACTTTACCCTTGCGAAAAATGCATGGCTCACATAAATCTGTGTCCTCCTTTTTTAGGGCTGGGATTATCCCTCTTTTGCTAAGTTCAGTAAGCCCACGCTCACTCATATGATCCATCCGATAGTGCCACACTGATATAAAATCTGCTCCTTTTGTGCCACTGCTAGCACCTTTGCACTATCATTCACCACTGAGCCTTCTATTCTATAAAGATTATTGCCCAATCTTCTAGCTCTCATCACCACCAAAGCTTTCTTAAAAATCTTCAAGCATCCATTACCGGCCTAGCTACTAAAAGCATAATCCTGCTCCTCCAAGTAACCCAAAGAGATCAAATTCTTTTTCAACTCTAGTACATACCTGACATTTGATAATGTACGAATGATCTCGTCGTACATCATCATCCTAATAGAGCCAACTCTAGCTACTTTACATGGATGATCATCTCCAAGGCTAACACTTCCACCATCGGCCTTCTGGTTGGTAGCAAACCACTTTCGATGAGAAGTATAGTGGTGCGAGCATGCTGAATCTAATATCCACATAGTATCATACTCTGTAGATCCATCTGATACAACTAGCAGGTCTTCTCCACTACTCATAGAAGCTATATCATCTTTCTTACTGGCCTTTCCTTTTTCTGATCTTAAAAGGGGATAATCTCTCCTCAGGTGTTTAGGCTGATGACATTTATAATATTTCAATATCTTTCTCTGATCCTGAGACTTCGACCTGCCTTTGGATTTTTCTCTTATCTTCTCCTTTGATCTTTCCTATCTTTCATTCACAGCTAAGATCTTAGAGTTAGGATCTTCCTTGTAGATCTTCTTTCTTTGCTTATTTAATCTAGGTGTGGATTCAAGTAAAAATAGAGAAGAAGAAAAGAAGAGATTTTTGGAAGAAATGAGCTTTTATTTTGTATATCCATCCTCTTTACAATCTTGACCTATTTTCAGTATAAACTCCCCAAAATCCAAATAGAAAATCTAAATGGTTCAGTTCACACCCATCAAGCCAGCTCGCTTAGGAGATGAGCCGACTCCGCTATGTCACGCCTGAATGGTTCTTCTGTCTGCCTGAGACAGCCAGCTCAACTGTGCCCCAAGCCGGTTGGCCTATGTACCAGCCCTTATTCTTGGCTGATTTCTCTTCCTTGGTTTGCTCTCGTCTTTTCATGACCTATCTTTTCATGTTCCTAAGATTTGAGAGCACCACTTCTGAGCTCACAGCATTCAATGGTTCGACCAGAGCAGGAATTTATGAAACCTTAGGGGTGATGGAGATAGATGATCCATGAAGGTTCAATAGGTTAGGGCTGGATGGTTGTAGAGTGGTGCAGAGATGAGGCAGAGAGCGGTGGAGTACTGCAGTAGCATTTTCCTAGATGCACAAGGGTTGAGAGATGCTCGGTCGTGCAGCAGTCAAGGAAGGTATTTTAGTAAAGAGTGCTAGGGATACCTCAGGGACACCGGGAGTAGGTCTCAAGGAGAGTCAAAGGTCTTAGGGAGTGCTAGGGGCATCTAGTAGTCGGGAGTATCATGGATCAGGTTTCTTCTATAGGAGCACCAGGGAGAGTCATGGTTCAAGTGGAGGATGTTCCTCCAGACGTAACTGAAGCGATGGTTGTTGCAAAGGCAGAAGAGGACAAGGACTAGGGTGGAACTCCCTAGGGTTCAATCGCTAAGTTTAAATAGTTGGATGAGCTCTTGAATTTTGAAGGTGCCCATGGGTTGCAGAGATATCCGAGATGGCTTCGAAGGGGTCCATGGAGTGCGGAGGGATCGAAGGGGCAGCGACGGTAATCGAGGGGCAGTGGTAGGCTCCGTAGTGTAGCGTTGAGTGGTTGGCCTTAGGTGACTCAGGTACAAAGTCGACTTCTATGGCATCCAATGGATTTCGAATATAGGTGGAGCTCCGGAGAGGTGGCTTCATAAGGGGAGAGGAATTTGACACAAGTATAGAGTGGAGAGGTGCGGGTAGACCTATATCCCAGCACAAATGCCAGTGATGCATAGTTTCAGATGGAGCAGCATGTGCAGGAGAATAGGCATAATTCTGAGGAGACCATATCAGGGTATGCAGCGAGTGCCGGGATAGGAATGTTGCGGGTTCTCCAAGAAAGTTCAGGAAAAGAGATGCAGCCGTAAAGCAGAAGGGATCATACAATTTTCAAAGGGTGCAGAGGAGCAAGCCAAGGTCTTTAGCAATGGAGGTGGTCATCCAAAAGGCCTCAAAGGATACACAATAGCTAAAGAAGGATGGTGGTGGCAAGGTTTGCATAAGGGACTATCAAGGTATGCATCGATAGCAAAATTGTGCAGGAGAGCATTGCCAAGGTTTGCCAAGGCTTGGAAGAATCAAGATGGAGATCGTAAGGATTGGTACTACTCCCAAGCCTTGGAAGGCCACGAGAGGAGCCAGGCATTAGCTCTAAGAAGACTTGGTCAGGTGCAGTCCTAGGGCTAGGATAGGTGTTGTCCTAGGGTGGAGGTAATGTATAGCCCTCCATGGGCTCGAGATTCAGGTATTGAGGACCTTGAGGGGCTTTGTTGATGCTTCGAAGACCTGGGACACAAGATAAAGTAAGGAACCAAAACCAAGGCATAAAGGCTATAGAAAAAGGGTTTTCTGCAAGTTAGCTGACTCAATCCAAAACTAGGTCAGCTAAGTCTCAGCAAACAGGCAAAATAGAAGGTCGCATTCGTGATTGCAGGCACAAGACGAAACTAGGCCAGCTCAATCTTAGACTGAGCTGACCTAGTCTCAGGTTAGCCGACCCAGTGCTGAGACTGAGCTAGCTCAGTGCACGGGCAGAGTTACGTGAGGGTCTATTTTGGGCTAGGGTCTGGGTTGATCTTAGGATTCTTAAGGCATGATTTAAGAGATCTTAAGTGGACTAACTCATGTATGGTTCGGGTCAAGATCCAGGGGATGAGAGAATGGGAAACATGGGTGTACATGAGCTCAGTAAATGCTTTCATGTATTGGATTAGCCGAAAAAGTTTTTTGATTGGGCCTAATTAATGGCTATGTATAAATACATAGGTTATATTAGGGTTTCATTATGCTATGGAATATAGATCTTTTCTCCCTCAATTCTTTCTTCTCTTTTCTCTTTAGTGTTGCTGCCCAGGATTCTTGAAGAAGCCCTAAAGAGGGGGGGCACCTCCCTCAAGCCCTAAGAGGGAGGCGCCGCATCATAGATCCGGAGAGGTGGATGGGTGGTTTCCTGCCCATTGAGAATGTCAAAGGTCTCTTCAGGTCCATGCTAAAGATCAAAGATTTTCACAACATGGTATCAAGACTTGTGATGTCAGGATGATTGGCATTTAAGTAGTACCATGGTTCCCAACACTTCTCTAGTTATAATTAAATTCGGATAGTACCATAAGATGAGGTGAAAACTATTTTTATTACTAACCATGGTCTTTATTGTTATAGGGTTATGCCCTTTGGGCTTAAAAATGCAAGTGTGACCTACTAATGCCTAGCGAACAAAATCTTCAAGGAGCAGATCAGCCACAACATGGAGATCTATGTAGATGATATACTTGTCAAGAGTCGATCTTCCATGAATCACATCACAGACTTGGAAGAGATCTTTAGCACACTCCAAAAGTATAAGATGAAGCTGAACCCAACTAAGTGTGCCTTCGGAGTAACTTCGAGAAAGTTCTTATTAGAAAATGTGTCCCAAAGCCGATCGTCAACCTATTGATGGTTAAGCTATATTATAATTGTAATTGATTTACTAATAAATAAAATATATTCTTGGCATTTTCATCATAAGTTTTCATCTTCTAATGAACTCCATTGTTGTGATAAAGTTCTTAGGACTATTTTGGTTCGACAAAGAGAGAATTTATCAATTAGTCCTTAAAACTGTTCACGATCAAATGATAAGCTGTTAATTAGGACGATAATATCTATCAAGCATAGGTCGCTGTGTGCCATATAAATTAATTATCTCCTTAACCAAGGAGTATGGAGATACTGATATGATATACAGATGAGATGTAAGGATACATCATCATTGAAGGTGACCAACTCTAGAGCATTCTGCTATCGAGAATATCTTTGATGGGATATAGGTATAAGTATCCCTTAGACCCGAGATCACCTCAGTGACTTGCAAGCAACTCACTGTGCTTTGGTACCAGACTAACTGAATTTCTAATTCAGTAATGAAAGACTTTTGGGCATAGTTAAGTACTTACAAAATTGGTGTGTGATCAAGATGGGGTTGACTACTCCAAGAGTTGGAGAAGAATGTATCACTATATTTCAATATAGCAAAATCTTGGCTAGGATAATCCATAAGATAGATTTGATATTTTAAAATATAATGTGGATAATCTGATCAGAGTTGACAGTTGAACTCTAAGATGTCCTACGAGCATTTTGGTCATAGGGATAAATTATATGAAAACTATATCCATATGGGTTCTTAGGATGTTTGTTCTACACATTCGACCTATCCGACTGTCAGGTATCATTGCTAGATGGTCATTTTAACTAGTATAAAAATTTATTTCTATACTACCGACTTAGGTTTAGACCTATGGGGTTACACATATTAGAGTTCATGATCTAATCAGATGGTTGATCAATGATTAAGAATCGTTCTTGGGTTAAACGATCAGTATGATTGATGTTTAACCTAGTTCAAATATTATGGGAGGATCGATTAGCAATTAAATTGCTAATTAACTTAATTTAATTAAGTTAGAAGATTGAGATTAAGTCTAATTAAATATGATTTAATTAGATTTGGTTTGGACTTAATTGAATCAAGTCCAATTGGTTTATTGGATAAGCCAAGTGCAAGAAAGAACTAATCCTAGTTCAACTAGGACTTGGGTCAACCTAATTTTTTAATTTGATTAAAAATTTAAATTAAAATTAAATCTAATTTAATATAATTTAATTAAGTTCTTAATTAGGTTGAGTTACTTCTAGTTTGATTTGGTTTAAGAAACCATATTTGACCAAGTCAAATATGGAATCCTAGTAAGACTAGGATTCATCTCCTTGCGCCACATATATCCCAACACTCCCACGCCCTTTCTTGCTTTGTTTTTGCATTGAATACCTCTTCCCAGGCTCTCTCATGCATGCCCTTCTCTTCCTCTCCTACTTATTTGGGAATTAGTTAAGGACCATATCAATAAATGGGAAGTTGTTGTGGTGTTGGACTCTATATGATAAAATCCCAACAAACCAAAACTCTTTCCTTTTGTTGCCACCTCTCTCCCTATTTTTTCTCCCTTTCTCCATGGTGAGAAATGAGGTTTTGTGCACCGCTCCTTGCTAGTCCACAGCAGAAAATTAAAAAGGGGGGTGCCCAAGTGTTGGGTGCCCCAACCACTTGCCTATTTTGGTCCTGCCTTATCTAAGAATTTGACCTAGACAAAACTCTTCCATATCTCACTATATAGGATAAATTTTGGATTGATTTTTAAAATAATTCTATATCATTGAGAGGGCTCTTGGGTGTGTAAAAATCAGGATGAGATACCTCTTGGGTGTTGGGATTTCATAGACACCAATCTAGGTGTCTAGGTGAGAAAATAGAGAAGAAGGGTTGCTTTGTTCTTCTTTTCTCCTCCTCTTTTTTGAGATTATTTGAGAGTGTCTTAGATCTAAAATCTCTCTTATTCATTTTGATCTTTGGAAGAGTCCAAATTTAGGAGAAGAAAGCATCGAATTAACCATCGAAGAAGGATCAGCACAGTACTAGCATACTATGCTGATTTCCTACATGGGACTTTTGATCGGGGTTCATGGGCTCATGTAGATGACTCTTAGAAGTCAGATGTATGTGCAGCTTAGAGCATCATCCTCAAGCCTAGATCAGTAAGTTAGAATGTCTAACTTGCATGGATAATATAGATCTGATCTATTATTACATACCTATATTAGATGTAGTGTAGATGCATGTTGATATGATCAATATATTTTTCTTTCTAATATTTTTAATTTTTGACTTAATCTCATGCTATAATCATGTAATAAAATCTTAGATCTAAGGGTTCTCTATTTTTTTATGAATAAATTTTGATTTATTTTAGTCTTCTACTGTCTGATCTTGAAAAAATTTCAAGATCTAGTCCTGAAATCTTAGATCTGGTTCCTACAATTGGTATCAGAGCCTAGGTTCATTATTACATGATTATTGATGCATGCTTAGATTATTTTTAGATTAGATCTGATTAATAATTTGATAATTGAATCTAAAATTAAAATCATCGATCACACGAACTGCTATAAGGTTGTCATGCTATAAAGTTTATCCCTTACAGTGCAAAGGTTATCTTAGTTCGTGTATATCTAATATTATTTATAAATTTATTAGATGTGATCTGATTTTATTTATAATTTATTAGGTTTAAAAAAATTTTAAATCTAAAAATAAAAGTTTTAGATTGCATGGATTGATCTTATAAGATTGTCCTGCTGTAAGGTTTATCCCTTATAGTGAAAAGGTTGTCCTAGTACATGCTGATCTAAAATTTTAATTATTAAATTTTAGATTAAATCTAAGAGATTTTATTATCTAATTAAAAATATTTTAATCTAATTTTAATCATCATAAATATGTTAGATCTGATCCAAGATAATTTATGATTGATTGAAATTAAAACTGTTTCAATTACATGAATCGTTTAGATTAGATCTAAAGTAGTTTCATGCTTATCTTACTTATATATTGATTATGAATTAAACATGCAACTTAGTTAGTAGAACCATATTATAAAAAAGTTTTACAAATATAAAAATTATTTTCGAAAAGTCAAACCCTAACTCTCAATCCAAAACTTAATTAAGAATTAAGAAGTTATTTGATTAGGATCTAGGATTGTAAATTGAAAATCCTAAGACACAAATCATAACACATTGGATTAATGGGTTAGTGAAAATTAGATCCATTAATTGGATTAGACCTAAGGTTAGATTAAAGAATGGACTTAATTAGAGAATTGACTAAATCTAATCAATTATTATCTTAGATTAGATCAAAAATTCTCTAGATCAATTATAATAGTTGTAGTTGGTCAAGTCCATGTCTTTAATAAGAATCAAATAAACTTGATTTTTAGCTAAGTGGTCTAACCCAAAATGTTAGGTTGATCTAATTAAAACTAATTAACTAGTTGGTGTCTAAGGTAAGTCTGGCATATACGATCGATGGTTTTTAATTGGCAGCCCACTTACTTGACCATTTTTTATGGTATCTAAGGCAAGCTTTGGCAGATCCTCCCATCGATCTTACTTACCTGGCCTTCTTAGTGAGATTATATTTTGATTAGATCACTTAACAATTTGAGTTGACCCATGTCAGCTAGATAAATCAGTGTGATTGATTTAGGTACTCCTAGACCAGTCTATTAGTGGTCTCCCTTAAATGACTTGGTGAAGCCAGTGGGAGGATCATGACAAACTGGTTCATCTAACCTTCCCTCTCTAAATTAAATCAATTAAATCTCTAAAATTATTAGGTCCTTAAAATGAATTAGTTATGGTGATAACTAGATCATAGCCTCCTATTAAGTGGGTGATAATGGATCCACCAGTTGGATAATCATTGAAGGCCCAAAGGCCTGGTGCTTATCGACTGATTCATAATATGATTTCTTAGCTGCATCTTTCTAAATGGTGGTTAGGTTGGCCAACTAAAGTTGGGCTTAATCATTCATTGGTTTGATGGACCAAGTATGGTCATGTTAATGGTTGGATCTAAATGGACCTTTTTTAGTAGAGACCAAAGCCTACTGATTAGAGACTGGGGCAAAATTTAATTACTAAAAATTATTTAGAGAAACAATTGATTATGAACTTATCCTTAGATGTACATGGGTTGGCCAACCAAAGTTGGGCTTGTGTGCAGTCTATGTGGATTCTAATACCCACTAAGAAATTAGGATAACTCCTCAAATTAGAGGTAGAGGCTACCAATTCGAATAAAATAGTGAAAGAAACTTTTGATTAAAGTCCAAATCTTTAGGTTTAATGAATCAATTACTAATTAGGTTTTGATTTTTTTTATATAGATATGGCCATTTTTCTATCACTCCAATCATTGTTAGATAATGATAAGTTGGTGGGATCCAACTTTGATAGCTAGTACCAAAAGTTGAAGATAGTCCTAGAGCATGAACAGATCCTACATGTGTTGATGGATCCTGCACCTAAGGAGCCAACTGCCAATGCATGTGGGACAGTAAGAGAAACTTATCAGAAGTAGCTCAGTGATCGAACTACGATGCACTGCATTATGCTGGCTGCCATGAGTGATGAGTTCAATAGCATATTCGAGATGGCTCAGCCAAAGGATATGCTTCAAGTGTTAAAGAATTCTTTTGGCACACTCGATGATGTTGAGAGGCACAAGACTAGTTGTGCCATCTTCAACGCCAAGATGTGAGATGGAGCTTTTGTCACTGATCATGTACCATACATGATCGCACTGATAGAATGGTTGAGCAAGCTCGGCTTTTCCTTGCATAAGCAGCTTGGGAAAGATGCAATACTGAACTTGCTGCCCAAGTCCTATCTCCTATTCCTCACTCATTATAGAATGTCAAAGCCTGAAGTAGACTACCATGGGTTACTGGGGTTGCTTCAGAACTTTGAAAAGGATCACCAGCTCCACAAGGAGTTGGTGAACTTAGTAAGAGGTTCATCTTCTGGTTCTCGACCCTTTAGGAAAGGGAAGAAGAACAAGAAGAAGAAAGGTAAGAAGGTGCAAGTTCATGCTAGGACATCTGTGCAGGGCCAGACTAGAAAGATCAAGTCTGATAAGAGTCAAGCTGAATGCTTCTTTTGTAAGAAGTGGGGGCACTGGAAGAGGAACTGTCCTTAGTACATTGCCTCTCTGAACTTGAACAAGCAGAGAAAGAAGCAAGCTGTTGCTGGGCAAGGTATTTATATTATAACTCCTTGCAATTTTTTTATTTGTGATTATACTGACTGGGTAATGGATACCAGTAGTCCTTATCACATTTGCAATTCATTGCAGGGATTGTAGGTCAATAAAATATTCGAGCAAGGTGAGAGGTTCCTAAACATTGGAGATGGAAGACCAGTTTTAGTTCTAGCTTTAGGAATCTGGAAACTTGTATTTGAGTTTCATACTATTATTTTTAATGATTGTCATTTCTGTTCCAGGTTTTTTTTTGAATGTTATTTCTATAGGCCTTTTGGCCAAAGAAAATTATGAAATTTCAATAAAGAAATAGTTTTGTAATATCATTATGAATGGTGTTACTATTTTCTCTAGACTTTTGAACAATAGTGTGTATATATTATCATAATTTGTTAATGTAGTTTATTCCACTAGCAAGCACTCTAGATTAGATAATGTGTCAGATATCTACTTATGGCACTATAGGCTAGGTCACATAAACAAGAACAGGATAAATAGATTAACTCAAGAGAGAATCCTCGAAGTCAGTGATTGTGAATCACTTCCAACCTGTGAATCTTGTCTTCTTGGTAAAATGAGCAAGTCATCTTTTACTGAAAAAGGTGAGAGAGCCACTGAGCTCTTAGATCTAGTATATACTGATGTATGTGGACCAATGAGCATAAGTATCAGAGATGGATATTTCTACTTCATCACCTTCATAGATGATCTATCCAAATATGGATATGTCTATCTAATGAAATATAAGTTAGATTCATTTGAAATGTTCAAATGATTTCAAAGTGAAGTAGAAAAATAAACTGGGAAGAGTATTAAAACTCTTTGGTCTGACCGAGGGAAATACCTTTTTAGTGAGTTTCTCATATATCTAGGAGAGAATAAGATTCTCTCCCAATGGACTCCTTCAGGAACACCATAGCATAATGGTGTGTCTGAAAGGAGAAATCAAACTCTATTACACATGGCCAGATCCATGATGGATTTTGTCAGCTTGTCGATATCCTTCTAGGATATGCACTCAAATTGACTTGCTATCTATTAAATAGGATTTTAAGTCTATAGTTAAGACTCTATATGAGATATAAACATGGCGTAAGCCAGCACTTTCACACCTTAGGATTTGGGGGTATCCGGCTTATGTCAAACGGTTAGTTATAGATAAATTTGGATCTAGATCTGATAAGTGCATGTTCATAGGGTACCCAAAAAAGACTAAAGGATATTTTTTCTATCATGTTGATGAACAAAAGGTGTTTGTCAGCCTTAGGGCAACCTTTTTGGAAAAGAAGTTCTTTGGTGAAGGAACTGTTGCCTCTAAGGTTGAACTTGATGAAGTTCAATAGGTAGCAAGTCTGACACCTATAATTGAACCAAAGTTGAATTTGATAAGATCAAATTCGGAGCCCAATATACCTCCACTATTAAGGCGATCCGATAGAGTACCGTGTCAGCCAGACAGATACTATGATTTCTTGGTTCGGGATTGTGATTCCATCAAACTCAATGAGAATGATGAGGATCCGATAACCTATATGGATGCAATACAGAGACCTGATTCTGAGAAATGGCTCAAGGCCATAAAGTTCGAAATGGAGTCCATGAAGGTCAATGATGTGTGGACATTGGTTGACCCATCCGAAGGGGTTAAATTCATTAGGTGTAAGTGGGTCTTCAAAAGAAAGAGGGGCACAGATGAAAAGGTTCAGATCTTTAAAGCCCATCTGGTTGCCAAGGGGTATCGTCAACATTATGATATTGACTATGATGAGACATTCTTTCCTGTGGCAATGCTCAAATCAATTTGGATTATGCTTGCAATTGCTGTCCATCTGAATTATGAGATCTAGCAGATGGATGTGAAGATATCTTTTCTAAATAAAGAGTTTATTGAAAAAATGCCTCGAGATTCGATCTATAATAAGTCTAGAACAAGGTTCAGGATAAGGAATGGAGTCCAACGAGCCCAAGAACAGCCCAAACGGAGTCCAGATGAAGAAGTTACACATGAAAGAAGAATTAGCGAGGCAGCACGACCCTCGAGCCCACTAGAGGGGCCCACCGATGGTGCCAATTGGTGGTGGTGCAACCCAAACCGGTAGCACACGGTGATGCTGGGCCAGTGGCGCACTATGCGGATCGGGTACGTGGGGGTGTGCATGAGCAGGCCGCCTAGGGCACCCATGCCCACCATGGAGCGTGATCCATGGCGGACCGCCAGTTTACAGGGGTGCGCATGGATCGGGATTCGATTTCCCTTTGCATTTAGCACGGTCCATGGCACCATTCCATGGATCGATCATGATCTGATGGCTCAGACATGAACCAGTCATGATCCAATGGTTTAGATGCCATTCGATCTTGATCAGGACTGCTGTTGTGGGATCCGACGGTCTAGGAGGGAGCTGATCATGATCGAATGGTCCAGATTTGATCTCGAGTGTATTTGAGACTGGATTTCCTACTAAAATACTATTTTTGGATTTTTAGAGTCTATATAACTTCGATTGATGAACCGTTTGTTATGTTGGAAAGCCGGTAATATCTTGAAGGTGCTGAGAGGTTTCATAAAAGGTTTCAAAAAGCTTTTATGAGGATTTTGGGGCTTCTTATTGGAGATTCTTATATAAGGGTTGAGTGGTAAGTTTCTCTTGTATTGTTTGATTTTCTTTCTCTCATAGTGAAGCTTTGCACGTCCCGTAAAGGTAGACCTTTGTCTAATCTACATATTCTTGATTGTGTGCTCTCTTGTCTTGTATTCTTCTTTTTGTCTCTTATGGTATCCATACGTGATCGAGTGCAATGTAAATGATATCGAAAAGATCTTGAGGTCGTGATGTCCTGACCAGACTCCATAACGATCGGTATCAGAGTAAGTTAATATCCTCCAATAATTGGTATCAAAGTCAGACAATACCAGTGCAGGTGGTTGCCCAGATCATGATGGTGTTGATCGAGATCAAAGAAGATAGAGAACACAAGCACAATCAAGGTGGAGATCAATCGATTTGATGAAAAAAGTAATTTCTCCTTGGGACAAGCGAGGATGAAGGATGTGCTCATCCAACATGGTCTGATTGACACTCTTTAGAATGAAAAAAAGTGAGACACCATAGAGGAGAGAACCTAGGAGCGGCAACAGATGCAGATGGTAAGTACCATCCGTATGTACCTGGTGGATAAGGTGGCGATCCATGTACTTGGCGAGACTTCTTCGATGGTGCTATGGTCGAAGCTCGAGGAGTTATACATGGCGAAGCCCCTTACCGACACCCTTTTTCTTTGAAGGCAGTTCTACTAACTATGGATGACTGAGGGATAGAGCATGCAGGAGCATCTCAGTTACTTTCAAAAGATTCTCACCGATCTTCTCAGTGTAGGTAAGAAGGTTGAGGAGAAGACTCGGGTGTTGGTTTTGCTAACATCGCTTCCACCTTCGTATGAGTCTTTGATGACTACTCTTCTAGTGAAAAAGAGCACCATCAAGATGGACGAGATCACTGTGGTGATTCTCCAAAATGAGATTCTTAGAAGGGAGAACCCCACTTCAAGCTTAGATGGCGGCAGCTCAGCTTTGGCAATTTTTGAAGGAGCAGGTGGCAGTAGATAGAGCAGTGGAGGATCATGAAAAGGATGATCCAGGTCCAAGATGAGGGATCCTAGCAAGATCAGATGCTATCGATATGATAAGTTGGGACATCATGTCAGAGATTGCCCATAGGTCAAGGATCGGACGAGGGCTACTATAGCAATGGCCAGTAGTAAGTCAGAGGATGATGTTCTAGAGATATCTGATGAGGTATCTACTTCTTTCCAATAGTGAAATTTAGATTCTGCATGCATAAATTATGTTTGTTCCAGAGAGGAGCAGTTTGACTTCCTAGAGAGCAGTGAGGGCACTGTTCATCTGTTGGATAGATCGAGTTGTGCGATCAAAGACATCGAAATGGTTAGCTAGAGGACACATGATGGTGCAATAAGAAGATTGGGAGAGATCCGATACATACCCAATTTTAAATGGAATCTTATCTCATTGAGCAGATTGGATTCAAATGGCTACAGGTGGGTAGCTGGTGATGGAATCTTGAAGGTCATGCACGGTGATAGGATTATTTTGGAGGAGAAGAAGAAGATAAGAGGACATTACTATCTAGTAGGAAGCCTAGTGTAAGGTAGAGCTTCAAAAGCCAAAGGGAGCCCAGTGCGAGGTAGAGCTTCAAGTTGAGGTGGATCGAGCACAAGATGGGAGACTCGAAAGGATGAGAAGCAACATCGCAGAGTGAAGTTTCTATTACCATAAGAGACTTTTCCGAGCATATGTTTGGTCAGAGTGGACACAGCCATTGATGGAGGTGGGATCGAGTGGCTTGACTCGACTCCCATGTTTGCCCATCCATGAGACAGCAGGCATTCCCTAGGGTGTAGGGGAAAGATGGATCAGAGGCTCTTAGAGATAGATGGAGGCCGAATATCGAGTCGAGATGGAGATTGTTGAAAAAAATGTCTCGAGATTCGATCTATAATAAGCCTAGAACGAGGTTTAAGATGATGAATGGAGTCCAAAGAGTCCAAGAACAGCCCAAAAAAAGTCTAGATGGAGAAGTTACGTGTGAAAGAAGAATCGATGAGGCAACACGACCCTTGGGCCCATCGGACGGGCCCATCGATGATGCTGGCTAGCAACGGTGGGGCCCAAACTGGAAGCATGCGGTAGCATTGGGCCAGCCATATGTTAGGCCAGTCAGGCGTGCAAGCCGCATGGGAGCAGGCCGCATGGGGTGCCCAGGCCAACCATGGAGTGCAGTCCATGGTGGACCGCCGATTTATAGGGGTATGCATGGATTGGGATCCAATTTTCCTTTGCATTTTGCATGGTCCACAGCACTATTTCATGGACCAATCAGGATTCGATGGCTCAGACATGAGCCAGTCGTGATTCGATGCTTCATATGCCATCCGACCCTGATCAGGACTACTGTTGTAGAATCCGACGGCCTAGGAGGGAGCCAATCATGATCGGACGGTCCAGATTTGATCTTGGATGTGTTTGGGACTAGGATTCCTACTAAAACACTATTTTTGGATTTCTGGAGTCTATATAACTTCGATTGATGAAACATTTATTGTGTTGAAAAGATGATGACATCCCGGAGGTGCTAAGAGATTTCTTGAGAGATTTTAGAAAACTTTTATGAGAGTTTTGGAGCTTCTTGTTGAAAGATTCTTGTACAAGATTTGAGTGATAAGTTTCTCTTGTATTATTTGATTTTCTTTCTCTCATAGTAAAGCTTTGCATGCCCCATGGTGGTAGACCTTAGTCTAATCCATGTACTTTTGATTGTGTGCTCTCTTGTCTTGTATTCTTCTTTCTTTCTCTTGTGGTATCCATACGTGATCGAGTATAATGCAAATGGTATTGATAAGGTCTTGAGGTCGTGGTGTCCTAGCCAGACTCCATAATGATCGATATCATAGTGAGTTGATATCCCCCAATAGAGTTGACTGAAGAGGTGTATATGATACAACCTAAGGGGTTCACATCTACAGATGAGTCCAAGATATGTAGGCTTTAAAGATCCATTTATAGACTGAAGTAGGTATCTCGGAGTTGGAACATGCATTTTGATAAAGTGATCAAAATGTATGGCTTCATTAAGAATGAAGAAGAGCCCTACATTTATAAATGGACAAATGCTCCAGCAGTAGTATTCCTTGTCTTGTACGTGGATGACATTCTTTTAATCGAGAATGACATCCCCACACTGCAGAAAATAAAAGTTTGGTTGTCATCACAGTTCTCCATGAAGGACTTGGATGAAGCATCCTACATCCTAGGGATGACAATCTATAGGGATAGATCTAAGAGGGTGCTTGGGTTATCCCAGTCCACGTACATAAATACTATGCTAAAGAGCTTCTGCATGGAGAACTTTAGAAAGAACTATCTTCCGATAGGCCATGAAATTTTTCTATCTAAGAAGGATTGTCTGACAACAACTGAAGAAAGAGAGTGTATGAGTAGGGTTCCATATACCTGGGCAGTGGAATCTATCATATATGCCATGATATGTACGAGACCAGACGTGGCATACTCACTAGGAGTAGTGAGTAGATACCAGTCTGATCCTGGAGAAAACCATTGGAAAGTGATTAAAGCCATCCTTAAGTATTTAAGAAATATTAAGGATCAATAGTTGGTTTATAGCTAGTCAGATCTAAAACTTATGGAGTTTACAGACTCCAGCTTTCAATCTGACCATGAAGATAATAGAAGTGTATCGGAATTTATCTTTACTCTAAATGATGGAGCCATCTGCTGGAAGAGTTTTAAGCAGCATACTGTGGTAGACTCTATTTGTGAAGCAAAGTACATCGCAGCATTAGATGCCGTGAAGGAAGTTGTGTAGCTAAGAAAGTTAATTACCGAGCTTGAAGTAGCACCCTTTCTTGATGGCTCGGTCCTACTCTACTGCGACAGCACTGATGCCATTGCTCAAGCAAAGAAACCAAAGGCACACTAGTGGATGAAGCACATTCTGTGCCGCTTCCACCTAGTCTGAAAGATCGTGGATCGAGGTGACGTCGACCTTCAAAAGATTGATGAAAAGGAGAACTTGGCTAACCCCTTCACTAAAGCCCTAGCAATAAAGGAGTTCGACAAATACAAGTCGAAGATGGGCATTAGATAATGTGTTGAGTGGCTTTAAGACAAGTGAAAGTTATAGAAAAATATGTCCCAAAATCAATCATCAGTCTATTGATGATTGAGCTATATTATAATTATAATTAATTTAATAATTAATAAAATATATTTTTGGCATTTTCATCATAAATTTTCATCTTCTAACGAACTTCATTATTGTGATGAAATCCTTAGGACTATTTAGGTTCGATAAAGAGAGAATTTATCGATTATTTCTTAAAATTATTCACGATCAAATGATAGGCTGTTAAGTAGAACGACAGCATCTATCGAGCATAGGTCATTATGTACCATATAGTTGGTTGTCCTCTTAACCAAGGAGTATGGAGACACTGGTATGGCATACAGGTAAGATGTAAGGGTACATTGTCATTGAACGTGAGCAACTCCAGAGCATTCTGCTATCGAGAATGTCTTTGATGGGATATAGATATAAGTATCCCTTAGACCTGAGATCGCCTATATGACTTGCAAGCAACTCACTGTGCTTTGGTACCGAACTAACTGAATTTCTAATTCAGTAACGGAAGGCTTTTAGGTACAATCAAGTACTTACAAAGTCAGTGTGTGATCAAGATGGGATTGACCACTTTAAGAGTTGGAGAAGAATGTATCACTATATTTCAATATAATAAAACCATGGCTAGGGTAATCCATAAGATAGATTTTGAAATACAATATGGACAACCTGACCAGAGTTGACAGTTGAACTCTAAGGTGTCCTTGTTGCCCAAATGTAGCAACCCAAGAGGGAGGGGGGTGAATTGGGTTCTTATAAAATTTTAACCAAATTTACTTTCTAAATAGGTATGTGCTTTGATTTTAACTTAAGTAGTGTGGTTCAAATGTAAACAATATAAGCAGCAGCAATTTTAGGATATACAAATGCTATGAAGAAATTTGAAAACTAATCTAAGCAAATAATTAAATAAGTAAAGCAAGAATTAAAAATATAATACAAACACACAAGATTTTATAGTGGTTTGGAGCAATCCACTCCTACGTCTACCTTTCAAGCTTTTCTTGGGATTTTTACTATAATCTACTCTTGATTACAGTGTGTTTGTTTTCCCAGGCTCATAAATAAACCTAGTTGATTTTTATAGGAGCACCAACCAAAATCTACTCCTAATAGTTTTTTGGGATCACTATTAACCCAGTTGATTTTTTGGGCTCACCAACCAAAATCTACAATATCCAATTCCAGACTTGGACGGGCCTAATCCCCAAGTTTTTTTTCCCAAAGAAACTTGTAAAGAAATCAAAAATATAAGTACAGAAATTCAGCACAGAAATAAAAACTGACATGAAACTCTTTAAATCCCAATGAAGAAGCTAATGATGTGCTCGATCGAAGCTTGAATTTTTTTTAATTTATACTTGAGAGGATGAAGAAGATGTTAGAGAAGATTGCTTTGAAGGCTCACTGAAATCTATGCATAACTTTCCTCCTTTTTTTCTTTTCTTTGGATATTCAATGTTCCTCACCAAAACTGAAAGATTCTCTCTTTAAATCCCTTTTTTCTTACTTTTCAATTGATTCTTCACCTTTAAATACCTTTAGAGATGGTTGGAGTAAGAGTTCTAGCCATTGGGAGCTTTGAAATAGCCATTGGGATTGAAAAATAGCCTTCGCAAAACTATCCATTGAAGATTGTCCACGTAGAACGAGATCTCTCAATTTTTCACGAGACCTCTCACCAGATTTTGAGACGTCTCGATTCTGAATCGAGACATCTCGCCAGAAGCATGAGACCTCTTAAGAATCTTACGAGATCTCTCACTTTTAGAGCATAGAAACTAAGTTTCTATCTTCTGAGATCGAGACATCTTCAGTTCAACTCGAGACCTCTCGAAATCATGCCAGAACTGCGTTTGGGCGTGCCAGTCCACTCGAGAGCTCTCGAAAAAATTTCGAGACATCTCCAAAATTGCTTCAAGACTATTTTGAGAAATTTTTGCTTTCAATCAAGAAGATTTAATTTTTATTTGAATTCTACTTTATGTCTTTCTTATTTTGGTCAAAGAGCTCTCTTTCTTTTGATCTTTGGAGGCCTAAGAAAAATTTCTTCTTTAAAAATCTTGACTTGATGAATTTTTATAGATCTTTTCTTAAAATGATTCTTCAATTTAAATATCTAAAAAGACCTACATCCACTCATGAAATACATGATTAAATACTCAAATACTCAAAGTTTGGCAATCATCAAAATCAATCATGGGGTCAATAATCTTCCCCTTTTTTGATGATGGCAATGAAGGAAAAATCATATTTTCCACCGTAGGATCGTACAGATCTGATCAGATCTGAGATAGATTTTTCTAAAAATTCCTAAATGATTCAATCAGATCTAAGAATTTTCAGATCTGATCATGATGATCTAATATTAAAAATTAAAATAAAAATTAAATTACATTTAATTTCATACCTTTTTTGGGTAATCTGATTACCTTACGATGATCCTAATCTTTTCTGAGATTCTAGAAGAAGCCACGCATGTGCCTAACCTCTACCGGTAACCACTTAGGAAGGATCTAGATATCTTCTTCTCACAATTTTTTTCTCCAAAGATCAGATCTAAATCTGATCTGAAAGTCCTTCAAAAAATTTCTAAAGGCAGCGTGTCCGTCTCACGAACACCATCGTGTAGATGCTGAACTCTTCACAAATTCGATTGGATCTTCTTCTCAGATTTGTGCCTAACTTTTTAGACATATAAAAGAGATGGAGAGAGAGGATAGAAAGGGTGTGGGATATCTAGAATGACAGCCTTTGGGTATGAAAAATATTTCTTCATGAAGAGCCTTAGTGTAAGGGTTCTTATACAAAAGCATAGTGCCAAGTTAGAGTCCCTCTTTGATCAAAATCCTCATTTTTTTAAACATTAGGACCACTAGACTTGATCTCCATGAAAATTCTCAGATTTCTTCTAATTTTGACACCAAAAATCAATCTGAAAGGTGGCGGCATGAGTAGATAAGGAAGAGTCCACTATGCCTAGGACTCTTCCCTCAAGAGTTTGATCTGAATCAAACTCTATCATAATTTAACCTAGACACCTCCAAAAATTACAAAATTTGGTACACCAAATGTATAATTTGTTATCTATCATATAACCAAAAATTAGATCAAAATAATTTCTATATAATTCTTTAGATGCGTCTGATCAAGTGACCATCAATTCTCTCAAATAGGTCAACTTTTGACCCTAGTCTAATTTGACTATGAATGGATTTAATTTCTACAATTAATCTGATCTAGACTTATTCCAATCAAATAAAAATAAATCCATTCAAAATACAAGAATGAGTCAAATTAAATTTGACTTATTTGCGATGAATCAGAAAGATTTTAGAAGGAGTAAGTTAGGCTAAATCTTGTGCTAGCACGATTACTTTGAACCTGATTAGATCTAATCCAAATCAATCAAACTGGATTAGCTTAATTGATGATATCCAGACCCAAATTCTTATTTATGTGATCCATTTAGATTCAATTCTATATGATGATGAGATATATCATGATCTCCATCATCGACATCATTGAAACATCTTTCGATGGACCAGAACTTTTTTATTTCATACAATTAGAATGATTGATCATCAAAATCATTCTAATTACTTTCAAAATCCACCAGTGATAACTAGCAGTATATGGTGGCAACTTATCAAAACTAAAAGTAAACCTCTCAGTGTAGTAACCTGTGTAATTGGGTTCTTCTATCTTAAGCCTCGACAGGATTAGGGTTAAGGTGAACTCGTCAAACCCAATGTCCGTCACATGAATTAATCATTCGATTTGAGTCCAATGTGAAACCCTAATAGAAACTCTTTCTATCATCTTCACTCTACCATGGCCATGGGCTTAAGGACTCAATCTCATGATTATCATAGGGCTACTCCTCATCTATCGAGGTAGATAGATCCTTTTATTGGTGCAATCCAATTTCTACAATGAACATGCTATAGCCAACATACACATCAAGATTCTAAATGGCTGGGAGACTGAGTTATGGTGTAGTCAAACTATAACACCCTCAAGATAAATTATCGATACACCTCAGGTTAAAGAACCATACACACCACTGCAGCATTGAGTCAGTCATCAACGAGAAGGTAGACTTCCTTATGACTACTCGAGGTAGTCACGCTTAGTGCCCTTGTTCTCTAATAAGTACCTATACTCTCACTCTGGTGTCTCCACACCATACACTTAAGACACATCTATCCTAAAAAAGTGATCATACACCAACCTTTTAGAATGATCACCATCCTCGTGATGATCCTACAGTTGGGAGCATTTTATGAGTTAATTATAAAAATTCATGTCTTAAATTTTCAACTCTTGAAAATATGAATTATCATTACCATTAACTCAAAAGATGTATCACAAACACTTTTAAATATACACTATGATAGAAAAATGACCCATTTATTAATTTATAATCAAAATTATAAAATTATCCTTAGAAGTGTATTATAAGTGACAGCCAATCTGGCTTTTAGGGCACATATCTAACAAACTCTCACTTGACCTAAAGCCAATTGGCTATAAATCTAAGTCCCATCTTCTCAAGATGGGCTTTGATCTTCTACGGGCTCAATGGCTTTGTTAGTGGGTCAGCTGCATTATCTATAGTGTTGACTCTCTTGACCTCGACGTATCCCTTCTCGAGGTAATCGTGGATGAGATGGTATCACCGCTCGATGTGTTTGGATTTCTAATGAGACCTCATCTTCTTAGCTAGAACTATAGCACCGTTATTATCATAGTAAAGAGGGATGGCATCTGATGGCATCACTCCAAGCTCTACGATGAACTTCTTGTATTAGAATGCCTTCTTTGCAGCTTTCAATACAGTGATGTACTCTGCTTCCATGGTGGAATCTGCTATCACCATTTACTTGAAACTTTTTCAACTGACAGCACCACTATTACAAATAAATAGACTTTCAGATATCGACTTTCGATCATCTATATCAAACATAAAATCCAAGTCTATATACCCCTAAACCTAGAGTTGTCTATTACCAAAGACTAGAAACATATCCTTAGTCCTTCTTAAGTACTTAAGGATACATTTCACAAAAGTCCAGTGCTCTTCGCCTAGATTCGACCGATACCTGCTCATGACACTCACAGCATGGGCAATATTAGGTCGTATACATAGCACGGTATACATGAAGCTTCCTATTGCTGAAGCATAAGGGATCTTGCTCATGCATTCAATCTCCTCATGTGTGTTGGGATACATCTTCTTGGAGAGATGAACGCCATGTCTAAAGGGCACCAATCCCCTCTTGAAGTTTTTCATGCTAAACCTCTTTAACACCTCCTCTATGTACATCTTCTATGAGAGACCCAGCATCCTATTTGGTCTATCTCTATGGACCTTAATTTTTATAATAAAGAATGCCTCTCCTAGATCTTTCATGAAGAGTTCTTTAGACAACCATATTTTGATTGTGGTCAACATGAAAATATCGTTCCCAATAAAGAGGATGTCATCCACATATAATATAAGAAAAACAACGACGCTCCCACTGACCTTTTTGAAAATACAGGACTCCTCATTCTTGATGAATCCAAATGATTTGATCACATCATTGAAACAAGCATTCCAGCTTCGAGATGCTTGCTTAAGTTCATATATAGATCTTTGCAGCTTGCAAACCTTATAATCAGTATCATTGGATGTAAAATCCAGCGGTTATTCCATATAGATATCTTTCTCAAGATATCCATTTAAGAATATCGTTTTCATGTCCATCTGCCAAAATTTCATAATCAAAATAAGCAGCAACAACAAGCAATGCGTGGATAGATTTGAGCATGACTACTGGCAAAAAAGTATCCTGATAGTCAATGCCTTCATGCTGACTATACCCTTTCACTACGAACCTTACTTTGAATGTCTCAACATTTTCATCAGCATGTATCTTTCTGTTGAAGATCCATTTACATTCAATAGATACTATCCTTTAGGTGGATCTACCAAGGTCCAGACTTGGTTTGAGCACATTGAGTCCATC
This sequence comes from Cocos nucifera, assembly GCA_006176705.1. NCBI lineage: Eukaryota > Viridiplantae > Streptophyta > Magnoliopsida > Arecales > Arecaceae > Cocos > Cocos nucifera. Next base: position 429,272 of record QRFJ01002105.1, on the reverse strand, counting down.
TCTGACTTCATTGCCTCTAACCATTTCTCGAAGTCGATATCTGATATCGCCTCATCATAAGTTTTGGGATCATCACCATGAATCTCTTTTTCTGTGAGGAATATTTTCTCTACATCCTCTGAAATAGTACCTAAGTACCTTTAAGGAGGATGAAAAATCCTTTTTGATCTATGAGATGGACGAGGTAGTGATTGGACTGGCTCAATCTGATTTGGTTTCATAGGTTCCTTAGCTCGTGACTCTTAGAAGACTTTCTCCTTGAGCCTTATCTATCTTTCACTGCCACCATCTTGAATAAACTTATTTTCAAGAAAGATGACGTGTCGACTCACAATCACATTGTGATCTTCCAAAAAATAGAAATAATATCCTAATGACTCTTTAGGATATCCTATGAACCAAGCTCTAAAGGACCTAGATTCTAACTTATTCGCCTATTGTCTCTTGACATGGACTGGACAATCCCAAATTTTGAGATGACTCAGACTTGATTTCTTACCATGCCATATCTCATACGGTGTGGTAGGAACGATTTTAGATGGAACCCTCTTCAGTAGATATATAGCGGTCAATAGACTATGTCCCCAAAGAAACTCAGAAAGGTCTATGAAGCTTATCATGGATCAAATCATATCTAATAGGATCCGATTTCTTCGTTCTAAAATTCTATTTAGTTTAGGCATTCCAGGTGGAGTCCATTAAGAGACTATGCCATTATCCTTAAGATAATCTAGGAATTTTTGACTAAGATATTCGCCTCCTCGATCTGATCGAAGAATTTTAATGAGCATCTCAATTTATTTTTCTACTTCGAGTCTAAATTCTTTGAACTTTTCAAAAGCTTCAGACTTGTGTCGCATCAAATACACATACCCGTACCATGATAAATCATCGATAAAGATGACAAAGTAGATGTAATTATCCTTGGCTGGCACATCAAATGGGCCGCATACATCAGTATGTACTAGGGCAAGTAGGTCTGTGGCCCTTTCCCCATGTCCCACAAAAGGGAGCTTGGTCATTTTGCTATGAAAGCATGATTCACAAATCGGATATGACTCGAAAGTCAATGGACTCAATAGTCCGAATTTCTCCAATTTGTTAACCATGTTTTTAGCTATATGACCTAGCCTAAGGTGCCAAAGATGCCTATCACTTAAACTATCCCTAGGTCGCTTTGATCCTATGGTAGTCACATTTTGCTCGATATTAAAAATAGAAACATAAATATGTAACTGATAGAGACCATTTATAAGGAAACCACTTGCAATTTTATTTCTTTCATAAAGAATATTATAATGGTCCTTAAGAAAATTAATTACATAGCCTTCCTGTGCTAAACATGAAACAGAAATCAAATTCCAGCTTGCTACAGGCACATAAAAATAGTCCCTAAGTACTAAGTCTAATCCTAATAGTAATCATAGAGAGTAGGTTCCCACGACCACAATAACAACTCTTGCTCCATTCCCGATGCATAGGATCATCTCACCATCCCTCAGCCTTCTGCTATCCTAAAGACCCTACATAGAAGTGCATAAGTTAGCACTAGAACCAGAGTCAAGCATCCAACTGAATGCAGAAGAAACCATAAGATTAGATTCTATAATGAGCATACCTTCAAAAGGACTTGCCTCCTTCTTGTTCTTCAAGCTGACTAGGTAAAGAGGGCAGTTCCACTTCCAATGGCCGTCAGTGTTGCAATAAAAATATTTTTTTTATCAGCAGCCTTCTTCTTCGGCTCTGCCTTCTTCTTCTTCACACCATCCACCTTCTGCTTCTTTATGGACTTCTTCTTTCCAAAAGACTTTCTCTTGGAAGAAATCCGCTCCACAGCAAGTATTGAGCTTTTAGAATTTTTCATAGAAAGCTCAGTAGTAACCAACATATTCATGAGCTCAGCTAAGGTATTCTAAAGTTTATGCATATGGGCAGTTCATGATGAACTGCCCTTATGCATCAGTCAAGGACTATAGAATTATGTCAATCTGTAGATCCTAATCTAACTTGACATCAAGCTTCTCAAGCTCTTCTAAGTCTTTGATCATCATCAGACAATGATCTTGGACCAACTGCTCATCACGCATTTAAGTCTTAAATAGTCTTTTAGTGACTTGATATTTGGCTGCGTGACTCTGTTCACCAAATAACTCTTACAGGTGAGCCAACATTTGCCGACTAATCTTAATGTCTTCATGTTGGCACTGGAGCTCATCAGACATCGAGCTCAATATGTAATACCTGACTTTATTATCTTCATCGATCCACTTCTCGAGAGATGCTCTCTGATCAACAAATGGATGGACTGGTAAGGTGGGAGGATCCTATTCCAACACATGAGTCAACTTCTCAGAACCCAAAATAATTTTAAAGTTTCGAAGTCAATCCTTGTTGTTGGGTCTGGTCAGTCTATGGGTGTCCAGGATATGGGCTAGTGGGTTGGACGCAGACATTTTTCTGTAGAGAATCAAAATTTTTAGTTAGATTTTGTAAGTAGACTTAATCAATTTATTTAAAAATTTTATTTTTAAATAAATTAGGCTCCCAGTATTTACTCGGATCCCTACACTTTCTTGGTAAAGATGCAAAAATCTCCATGATTATTGATTTTTAGTGGATGGTGCGGTCCCACCAACTGACTCACCACCTCACCTAATATTTATTGGTGATGGATCAACCGATGAGTAGATAACTCTTGTCTAATGATTCTCTAATCATGGTACACCCTAACCTGGTCTCTAATTCATGAGTCTCACCATGTCTGGAATATTGATCCACTCCTTAGTTAAGTCAGACCCACCATTTGCACAGATTGAATTTCTGATTGGATCCATCATGGTATCCAAAATATTCAGCCCAATCCATCCTCCAACCCATAGTATTCAATGCCTAATAGACATGGTTGCATCTTTTTGATGCAACTGAACCACTATATCCAACTGAGAACAATCAACCTCGGGAAGAACCCGCACATCTACAATGGTGGAAGACCTTAGACTTAATATTTTCTTAGGAAGATTTAATTTAGGTCTCTTTAAACTTAACTTGACTTAGTCATAACAATTATGACTAACCTAGTGGCATGGATTGGCTCGAATTGTTAGCCATCTCAAATTAGAACTGGATCAACACAAATGGCTAGGTAAGTGAGACCGGTGGGATGGATATGCCATTAACTCAAAAGGAATGCATTTAGGTCGAGTAGCTTCCAATTAAAAATCAGTCGATCGTATCTGCCAAACTTATCTTAGATACCAAATTATCGAATCAGAATCAATTAGGTTAGCCTATAATCCAGGCTCAAACCGTGAAGCTAAATTAGGTCTTGACTTAATCGAGTCATCTCAATGTGATTCAATCTTGATCCAGACTTAATCCTATTAGACTAATCAAATCTAAGCTTTCTTTGATCCCACCTAACCAACTCTTGATTCAGTTTGATCAACCGCTAGACCTAATTAAGCTATCCAAGCTCGAATCCAATTTTATGAATATATTTTAGATCTAAAAATTTATAATTTTTAGATCTAATTAATTTTATAATCTTAATTCTTAACTAAGTTTTGAGTTTATGAATAAAATATGTAATAAAAATTCTAGAATTTTAGGATTTAGGATTTTATAGAAAAATAAGTTCTGATTTCTGATTAAGGATAAGGATAAATGCGTAGCACCCCTACACGCCATAAGAATACCCCACCGAATGGAAGGAGAGGATCTTTAAATCCTATTTTTTTCTAATGATTGGATGGCCATAGAGAACTCCTTAATCAAAAATATATTTTTTTTTACTATAAAACTAGTTAGATCATATATCACATATAAAAAGATCTAACTAATATATGTCTTACATACATCTCATGTATCATCAATATACATACTTTCAGATCTGAAATATTACATATTAAATTTTAAAAAAAATTTAATCATATCAAAAATAAAACTATTCTAGACATCTTATAGAAATATTCTATAACTAGTCTAAGTATGCATCTTTCATATCTCATATGAATAAATCAAAAATTAAAAAAAATATTTTTTATTTTTAGATTTGATTACAATAATTATAATATTTAAAAAATAAAAATTAAATAAATATAAAATTATATTTAATCAAAATAAATACATGATCATAGTAGACTACATAGAACTATTCTATACCTAGTTTAGTCATCTTATACATATTAGATCTAAAATATTTAATTTTTAAATTTTTTAATTTTAGATCTAATCATATCTAATGTGATATCTAAAATCTTTTAATATCAAATAATAAATAAAAATAAAATTAGATCTAAGATATATCTAACAAATTACCAACCTAGCTCTGATACCAGTTGAAGAAAAAATCCTATTTTCCGCCGTAGGATCGTGCAGATCTGAGATTAATTTTTCTAAAAATTTTTAAATGATATAATCAAATATAAGAATTCTCAAATTTGATCATGGTAGTATAATATTAAAAGTTAAAATAAAAATTAAATTAGATTTAATTTCATACCTTATTTGGGTAATCTGATTATCCTATGATGATCCTGATATTTTCTAAGATTCTAGAAAGAGCCACGCACGCACCTAGCCTCTACCGGTATCCACTTGGGAAGGATCTAGATGTCTTCTACTCATAAATTTTTTTTCCAAAGATCAGATCTGAATCTGATTTGGAAGTCCTTCAAAAAATTTCTGAAGGCAACGTGTCCATCTCACGAACACCGTCGCGTAGATGCTGAACTCTTCACAAATTTGATTGAATCTTCTTCTCAGATTTATGCCTAACTTTTTAGACATATAAAAAAGAGGGAGAGAGAGGATAGAGGGGGTGTGGGATATCTGGAATGGCAATCTTTGGGTATGAAAAGTATTTCTTCATGAAGAGCCTTGGTGCAAGGGTTCTTATACAAAAGCATAGCGCCAAGTTAGAGTCTCTCTTTGATCAAAATCCTAATTTTTTTGACCATTGGGACTTGTAGACATGATCTCCATGAAAATTCCTAGATCCCATTTGATTTTGACATCAAAAATCAATTTGGAAGGTGGCGGAAAGAGTAGATAAGGAAGAGTCCATTGTGCCTAGGACTCTTTCCTCAAGAGTTTGATTTGAATCAAACTCCATCATAACTTAGTCTAGACACCTTCAAAAATCATGAAATTTGGTACACCCAATGTATAATTCATGCTCTATCACATATCCAAAAATTAGATTAAAATGGTTTCTATAAAATTTTTAGAAGCATCTGATCAGGTGACCGTCAATTCTCTCAAATAGGTCAACTTTTGACCCTAGTCCAATTTGACTATGAATGGATTTAATTTCTACAATTAATCTAATCTGAACTTATTTCAATCAGATGAAAATAAATTTATTCAGAATACAAGAATGAGTCAAATTAAATTTGACTTAGTTGCGATAAATCAGAAAGATTTCAGAAGAAGAAAGTCAGGCTAAATTGTATGCTAGCATGATTACCTTGAACTTGATTGGATCTAATCCAAATCAAACGAACTGGGATAGCTCAATTGATGACATGCAGATCCAAACCCTTATTTGTATGATCCAGTTAGGTTCAATTCTGTATGGTAATGAGATATATCACGATCTCCATCATCGATATCATCAAAACATCTTTCGATGGATCAGAACTTTTTTGATTCATACAATTAGAATGATTGATCATCAAAATCATTCTAATTGCTCCCAAAATCCACCAATGGAATCAAGTAGTATATGGTGGCAATCTATCAAAACTGAAAGTAAACCTCTCAGTGTAGTTACCTATGTGATTGGGTTCTTCTATCTTGAGCTCCGATAGGATTGGGATTAAGGTGAACTCGTCAAACCCAATATCCATCACATGAATTAATCATTCGATTTGAGTCCAATGTGAAACCCTAATAGAAACTCTTTCTATCATCTTTATTCTACCATGGCCATGAGCTTAAGGACTCAATCTCATGATTATCATAGGGCTACTCCTCATCTACCGAGGTAGATAAATTCTCTTATTGGTGCAATCCAATTCCTACAATAAACATGCTATAGCTAACATACACCTCAGGATTCTGAATGGCTAGGAGACTAAGTTATGATATAGTCAAACTATAATACCCTCAAGGTGAACTACTAATGCACCTCAAATCAAAGAACCATACACACCATTGCAGCATCGAGTCAGTCATCGATGAAAGGTAGACTTTCTTATGACTACTCGAGGTGGTCACGCTCAGTGCCCTCATTCTCTAACAAGTATCTATACTCTTGCTCCAGTATCACCACACTGTAGACTCAAGATACGTCTATCCCAAAAAAGCCATCGTACACTAACCTTTCAGATCGATCATCATCTTCATGATGATCCTACAGTCGGGAGCATTTCATGAGTTATGAAAATTCATGTCTTAAATTTTCAACTCTTGAAAATATGAATTATCATTAACATGAACTTAAAGGATGTATCACAAATACTTTTAAATACACACTATGATAGAAAAATAATTTATTTATTAATTTATAGTTAAAATTATAAAATTATCCTTAGAAGTGTATTACAAGTGACAACCAATCTGGCTTTTAGGGCACACATCTAACAGGCAAAACTTTGAGTATATACATAATAAAAATAAATAATATATTTCAATGCATTTTGCTAATATTTATCATGAAGACATGAAGTACTAGATCAAATACAAGAATACACAATTCATGAATATTCTCAATTAATCTTTAAAATATCAAAACTTTAAGTTTCTTAAGCATCAATCCATCAAGCATATACTCAACATACTTCTCCCCTTTTTTGGCAACATCAAAAAGCTCATGGAAAGAAATAAAAAACCATCAAAATCAACATCAAAGAATTAAATTAAGAGATGTATTAAGTTCATAAAATCAATTTAAATGAATCATCTTCCTTTCAAAAATTTGTCCTTTAGCTCAAACTAAGTTTCAAATATTCATTTTAATTTTAGAATGCTCTTCCTCATTTTGAATTAATATGATCTTTAATCAGATTTTTAGATATGTACTTTTAAACTTTAAGAAGAATAGAGCTTTTCAAAAGATTTGAACATGAAATCAAGCATAGCATTTAATTCAATATTCAATCTTTTTTTTTCTTAAGAAATTTTAGTCAATTGAGTTCGAGAAAGGTATGTATCTAGAATATATCAAGCAAAGTAAAATAAGCAGTATCAAAAAAATAGATAGTCATATTTTCAAATTCATTGCTTTGAGTAAAAATTATTTTAAAATAAATAATTCATAAAATTTTGATATTCATATTTTCAAATTCATTGCTTTGAGTAAAAATTATTTTAAAATAAATAATTCATAAAAATTTTGCAATGCACATCAAAAATTTAGGATCAAATTTAAATTTTAAAATGAGTTTCAAAATTTAGTTTAAAAATTTATTTCTTGGAGTAAGAATATATTTTTAAATTCAATTTAACTTTATTCATTTGCCAAAAATGATCATGCAAATCAAGTTTAAAGTTTAGCACATGAAAAGTTTAATATTATATTTATCAATAAGCTTCAAAATTATAAGAATGTATCAAAATCAATTTATTTAGAGTTAGAATATGTCTCAAACTTCTTTTCACTCTAAATAGTTTTCAAAAATAGTTTGACAATAAAATCAAAAGCATATAGATCAAATAGAAGAAGGAAAAAACCTATTTTCTGGGTCTGGTTCATTCAGATCTGATTGGATCAGGAGGGATATTTCAAAAATTTTCTTCTGAGATCCAAATCAGATCTGAGACTCCTCAGATCTGATCTTATTGATCTGATAATAAAAATAAAATAAAAATAAAAATTAAATCTAATTTAATTATATCTTTATTTTGGATAATCCAATTATCCTGTGATGATCCCAAAGTTTGTCTGAGGTTCTAGATGTAGCCACGCAAGCGTCTGGCCTCTACCGATATCCACTCGGATAGGATCTAGAGATCTTCTTCTTCTCAATCAATTCTTCAAAAATCAGATATAGATATGATCTTGAAGATCTTCAAAACTCCTTTTAAAGAACTACCATTGTCTCTTACAGCAGTGCTACCTTCTTTCTTTTCTGACACCTTTCACTTGCTTGGATTGCACCTTATTCATGCCCAAAACCCCTTAGGCATGGAGAGGAGAGAGAGGACCAGAGGGTGGCATGGAGAAGGAGGGAGAGAGGCATTGTGGTGTGGGGTAAAGGCAAAAGCATTTAAAAATCTAGGCGCAGATAGGATTTATATAAACCCTGCTGCGCCACGCAGTGCCACATCATTCCGACCAATCACGATCCTTTGAGCAATCAGATCTAAAATTGATTGATGGGATGACATCATCTGATCCAATCAGATGAGAGACCCTCAAAACCCTCCTAAGGTGGCATCAAGATCGGGTCAAACAAGAGTTCTTGGCGCCATAGAGTTTAATCCCCTGAAGCAACCATGGAGTCCATTTGTATGGGACTCCTTTATCCTCATGGGGTGCACGCCTCCCTAGGAATGCACCCTCTTCCTATCTATATTTAGAAGGGGGACAAGGCTCCAGGTACTCTCCTATAGGCACATGACACATGGGCAGATGTCCAAATGTCCAGGGTCAATATTTGACCAATATCCGACAACAAGAATTAGCAGATGATCGAAAATGGCAGATATTATCTTAAATTTATTTTATAAATTAAGACAACCCTTTTCTGATCTAGACAAGACCCAGTTAGATCAAGTAAAGATTCTTGAGTGAGTTCAAACACATTTGGGTCAATTGAGACAAGCTTTAATGATTATTAAAAAGAACATTAGGCTCAATCGTGTGTTAGCATGATTTCCTTGAACCTAATTGAATCTTATTCAAATCAGTTGAACCAGGTTAGTCTAATGATGACATCCAGATCCAAATCCTTGTTTGTATTATCCAGTTAGGTTCAGTTTCATATGGTAATGGGATATATCACGATCTCTATCATCGACATCATCGAAATACCTTTCGATGGATTAGAACTTTTCTGATTTAGACAACTAGTATGATCGATCATCCAAATCATTCTAATTGCTCTCAAAATCCTCCAATGATTCTTAGCAGCATATGGTGGCAACCCATCAGAACTGAAAGTGAACCTCTCGGTGCAGTTACCTGTGTGATTAGGTTCCTCTATCTTGAGCCCCGACCAGATTAGGGTTAAGGTGATCTCGTCAAACCCTAATATCCATCATATGAATTAATCATTTGATTCAGTCCAATGTGAAAATCCTAATAGAAACTCTTTCTATTATTTTACTCTACCATGGCCATAGACTTATGGACTTGATTCTTATAATCATCATAGGGCTGCTCCTCATCTACCGACGTAGATAGATCCCCTATTTGTGCAATCCAATTCCTACAATGAACATGCTATAGCCAACATACACCTCAGGATTCTAAATGGCTAGGAGATCTAGTTATGGTGTAGTCAAACTATAACATCCTCAAGATGTACTACCGATGTACCTCAGATCAAAGAACCAGACACACCACTACAGCTTCGAGCTAATCATCGATGAAAAGGTAGACTTTCTCATGACTACTCGAGGTGGTCATGCTCAGTACCCTCATTCTCTAACGAGTACCTGTACTCTTATTTCTGTGTCTCTACACCATAGACTCAAGACTCATCTATCCTAAAGAAGCAATCATACACCAACCTTTCAGATCAATCCTCATGATGATCCTACGGTCGGGAGCATTTTATGAGTTAATAATGAAAATTCATGTCTAAAATTTTTAACTCTTGAAAATATGAACTATCATTACCATTAACTCGAGGGATGTATCACAGACACTTTCAAATACACACTATGATAGAAAAAAAAATTATTTTATTATTTATAGTCAAAATTATAATTTTATCCTTAGAAGTGCATTACAAGTGTCAGCCAATCTGGCTTCTAGGGCACACATATCTAACAAACTCCCACTTAACCTAAAGCCAATTGGCTACAGTCTAAGTTCCATCTTCTCAAGATGGGCTTCAATCTTCTGCTGGCCCAACGACTTTGTAAGTGGATCTGTCGTATTATCTGCGGAGTCGACTCTCTTGACCTTGATGTAACCTTTCTCGAGGTAATCGCAGATGAGGTGGTATCGCTGCTCGATGTACTTGGATTTTTGATGAGACCTCAGCTTCTTAGCAAGGGCTATGGTGCCATTATTGTCATAGTACAAAGAAATGGCATCCGATGGTATCAATTCGATCTCTATGGTAAACTTCTTATACCAAAATGCCTCCTTCGTAGCATCTGATGCAGCGATGTACTCTGCTTCCATGGTGGAATCTGCTATCACTATCTGCTTAAAACTCTTCCAACTGACAACACCATCATTACATACAAATATACTCCCAAATGTCGACTTTCGATCATCTATATTGGACATAAAATCTAAGTCTGTATACCCATGGACTTGGAGTTTTTCATTACCAAAAACCAACAATATATCCTTAGTTCTTCTCAAGTACTTAAGGATACATTTCACCGAAGTCCAATGTTCTTCACCTGGATACAACTGATATCTGCTCGTGACACTCACAGAAGTCCAGTACTCTTCACCTAGATTTGACTGATATCTGCTTGTGACCCTCACAGCATGGGCTATATTAGGTCATGTACATAACATGGCATACATGAGGCTTCCTACTGCTGAAGCATAAGGGATCTTGCTCATGCGTTCAATCTCTTCAGGTGTGTTAGGATACATTTTCTTGGAGAGATGAATGCCATGTCTGAAGGGTACCAATCCCCTCTTAGAGTTTCCATGCTAAACCTCTTTAGCACTTCCTCTATGTACATCTTCTGTGAAAGACCTAGCATCCTATTTGGTCTATCTCTATAGACCTTAATTCCTAGAATGAAGGATGCTTCTCCTAGGTCTTTCATGTAGAATTCTTTAGATAACCATATTTTAACTATGGTCAACATAGAAATATCATTTTCAATAAGGAGGATATCATCTACGTACAGTATGAGGAAGATAATAGTGCTCCCACTAACCCTTTTGAAAATACATGGTTCCTCCTCATTCTTGATGAAACCAAATAATTTGATCACATCATTAAAACGAGTATTCCAGCTCCGAGATGCTTGCTTAAGTGCATATATGGACCTTTGCAGCTTGCATACTTTGTGATCAGCATCACTGGATGTGAAACCTAGCGGCTATTCCAGATAGATATCTTTCTCAAGGTATCCATTTAAGAACATTATTTTTATATTCATTTACCATATTTCATAATCAAAATAGGCTGCAATAGCAAGCAATGTGTGGATGAATTTTAGCATGGCTACTGACGAAAAGGTATCCTGATAGTCAATGCCTTCATACTGACTATATTTTTTACCACTAATCTAGCTTTGAATGTCTCTACATTCCCATCTACACCAATCTTTCTCTTATAGATCCATTTACACCTAATAGGTACTATACCTTCAGATGGATCTACCAAGGACCAGACTTGGTTTGAATGCATTAAGTCAATTTCTGACTTCATTACCTTTAGCCATTTCTCGAAGTCGATATCTGATATCGCCCCATCATAGGTTTTGAGATCATCACCATGAACCCCATTACCTATGAAGAACATTTTTTCTACTTTCTCTGAAATAGTACCTAAGTACCTCTCAAGGGGATGAAAAATCCTTTTCGATCTATGAGGTGGAGGAGGTAGTGATTATATTGGCTCAACCTGATTTGATTCCATAGGATCCTTAGCTCGTTGCTCTTGAAAGACTTTCTCCTCGAGTTTGATCTACTTTTCAATGCCACCATCTTGAATAAACTATTTTTCAAGAAAGATAGCATGTCGACTCACAATCACATTGTGATCTTCTGAAATGTAGAAATAATATCCTAATGACTCTTTAGGATATCCTATGAATCGAGCTCTAAAAGATATATAATCTAACTTGTCCGCTTGTTGTCTTTTGACATGAGCCAGACAACCCCAAATTTTGAGATGACTTAGACTTGATTTTTTGCCATGCCATATCTCATACGGTGTGGTAGGAATGGTTTTAAAGAAAATCCTATTCAGTAAATATATAGTAGTTAACAGACTATATCCCCAAAGAAAATTAGGAAGATTTGTGAAGCTCATCATGGATCGAACCATATCTAATAGGGTCTGATTCCTCCATTCTGAAACCTCGTTGAGTTGAGGTGTTCCAGGTGGAGTCCATTGAAAGACTATACCATATTGCTGGAGATAGTCCAAGAATTTCTAACTAAGGTATTCACCACCTCGATCTGATCGAAGAACCTTAATGGATTTTTTAGTTTGCTTTTCTACTTCATGTCTAAATTTCTTAAACTTTTCAAAGGCTTCAAACTTTTATCTCATAAGATACACATACCCATACTGAGATAAATTATCGATAAAGGTTATGAAGTAGATAAAGTTGCCTCTAGTCGGCACATCAAATGGGCTACACACATCAGTATGTACTAGGACAAGTAGATCCGTGGCCCTTTCCCTATGTCTTATAAAAGAAAGCTTAGTCATTTTGCCATGAAGACATGATTCACAAATTAGATATGACTCAGAAGTCAATGGACTCAATAGCTCGATTTTCTCCAATTTGTTAACTCTATCTTTTGCTATATGACCTAGCCTTAGGTGCCATAGATACCTATCATTTGGACTATCCCTGGGTCATTTTGATCTTATGGCATTCACATTTTGCTCAATATTAAAGATAGATTCATCAATATTTAACTAGTAGAGATCGTTAATAAGAAAATCACTTGCAATTTTATTTCTTTCATAAAGAATATTACAATGGTCCTTAAGAAAACTAATTACATAGCCTTCTTATGCTAAACATAAAATAGAAATCAAATTTTTGCTTGTAGTAGGCACATGATAATAATCCTTAAGTACTAAATCTAAGTCAAATGGTAGTCGAAGAGGAAAGGTTCCCACGGCCACAGCAGCAATCTTTGCTCCATTTTTGATGCATAAGATCATCACACCATCCCTCAGCCTCCTGCTATCCTCAAGATCCTGCATGGAAGTGAACAAATGAGCACTAGAACCAGAGTCAAGCACTCAACTAGATGTAGAAGAAATCATGAGGTTAGATTCAATAACGAGCATACCTCCAGAAGGACATGTCTCCTTCTTATTCTTCAGGGTGGCTAGGTATGTAGGACAATTCTGCTTCTAGTGGCCGTCGGTATTATAATGGAAACACTTTCCTTTGTCAGCAGCCTTCATCTTCAACTCTACCTTCTTTTTCTTTCCACCTTCCATAATTTGCTTTTTCATATACTTCTTCTTCTTTCCAAAAGACTTTTCTTAGAAGAAGTCCATTCCACAGCAAGTACTGAGCCTTAAAAATTTTTCATAGAAAGCTCAGTAGTAACCATCATATTCATAAGCTCGACCAGAGTATTCTAAAATTTATACATATGGTAGTTCATGATGAACTGCCCATATGCGTTAGTCAAGAATTATAGAATTATATCATTCTACAGATCTTGGTCTAACTTCACTCTGAGCTTCTCAAGCTCTTTCAAGTCCTTGATCATCATCAGACAATGATCTTGGACTGACCGTCCATCATGTATTTTAGCCTTAAATAGTCATTTAGTGATCTGATATTTGGCTGCGTAACTCTGTTCACCAAACAACTCTTACAGGTGAGCCAATATTTGGCAGACAATCTTGATATCTTTATGTTGGCACTGAAGCTTATCAGACATCGAGCCCAATATGTAGTATCTAGCCTTATTATCTTCATCCATCCACTTGTCAAGAGATGCTCTCTGTTCAGTAGATGGATGAGCTGGTAAGGTGGGGAGATTCTAGTCTAATACATGAGTCAACTTCTCAAAATCCAAAATAATTTTGAAGTTTCGAAGCCAATCCTTGTAATTGAGTTCGATCAGTCTATAGGTTTTCAGGATACGGGCTAGTGGGTTGGACGCAGACATTTTCCTTTTTCCTATAGAGAGTCAAAGTTTTTAGTTAGATTTTGTAATTAAGACTTGACCAATTTATTTAGGAGTTTGATTTTTAAATAAATTAGCTCCCACCATTTTCTTGGATCCCTATACTCCCTCTGTAGAGATGCAAAAATCTCCATGATTATTGATTTCTAATGGATGGTGTAATCCCACCAATTGACTCATCACCTCACCTAACAGTTATTGGTGATGGGTTAGCCAATGAGTGAACAACTCTTGTCTAATGATTCTCTAATCATGGTGCACCCAGACTTGATCTCTAATTCATGAATTTCACCACGCCCAGAATATTGATCTACTCCTTAGTTAAGTCAGACCCACCATTTGCACAGATTGAATTCCTAATTGGGTTTCTCACCGTATCCAAAATATTGAGCCCAATCCATCCTCCAGCTCGTAGCATCCAATGCCTAATAGACATGGTTGCATCTTTTCAGTACAACTGAACCACTATGATCAGCAACAATCAACCTCGAGAAGGGCCCACACATCTACAATAGTAGAAGATCTTAGACTTAATCTTTTCTTAAAGAGATTTGATTTAGGTCTCTTGAAACTTGACTTAACATAGCTATAACCATTATCACTAACCTAGTGGAATGGGTCAACTCGGATTGTTAGCCACCTTAGATAAGGACTGGAATGACAAATATGGCCAGGTAAGTGAGACCGGTGGAAGGGATATGCCATTAACTCGATAAGATCGAATTCAAGTCGTGTAGCTCCCAATTAAAAACCAGTCGGTCATATCTACCGAATTTATCTTAGAAACCAAATTGTTGAGCCAGAATCAATTAGGTTAGCCTACAATCTAGACTCCAACCACTGAGCCTAATTAGGTCTTAACTCAATCGATCACTCATGTGACTTCACCTTGACCCAGACTTAATCCTATTAGGCTGGTCAATTTAAGCACTCTTGATCCCACCTAACCAACTCTTGATTCGATTTGATCAACCATTAGATGTAATTGAACTACCCAAGTCCAAACCTAATTTTATGAATATATCTTAGATCTAAAAATTCTCAATTTTAGACCTAATATATTTTATAATCTTAATTCTTAATTAAGTTTAGGGTTCATAAATAAAATATGTATATAAAATTCTAGGATTTCAGGATCTAGGATTTTGCAAAAAATAAGTTTTTTATTTCTAAGTAAGGACGAACACATAACATCCTTACACATCATAAGAACACCATATTGAATGGGAGGAGAGGGCCTTTAAATCCTACTTCATTCTTATGATCGGACGTCCAAGGAGCATGCCTTAATTAGAAACATGATAAATGTACAAAACTAGTTAGATCTATATCATATATCACATATATAAAAATTGATCTAACTAAAAACATGTTTTACATACAACTCATGTATCATATCATGTATGTTTTTAGATCTAAATTATCTCATAAATATCTACAAACTAAGATTTAAATTTAATCATATCAAATTAAAATTTATTCTAGATAATTTTGTAGAACTATTCTACAACTAGTCTAAACATGCATCTATCATATCTCATATGAACAAATTAAATAAATTTATTTTCTATTTTTTAGATCTAATTATAATATTTATAATATTAAAAAATTATAAATAAATAGATATAAAAATTATAATTAATTAAATTAAAATTATGATTATACTAGACTACACATAGAATAATTCTATTCCTAGTCTAGTCATGCATCTCATACATCTTAGATCTAGATTATTTAATTTTTAGTTTTCTAATTTTAGATCTAATTACATCTAATGTGACATCTAAAATCATCTAATTATTAGATTAAAAATAAATTAAAATTAGATCTAATGAATTATGGAATCTGGCTTTGATACCAGTTGAAGGAAAAAATCTATTTTTTGGGTCAGATTCGTTCAGATCTATTGGATCAAGAGAGATATTTCAAAAATTTTTATCTAAGATCCTAATCAAATCTGAGACTCCTCAGATCTAATCTTATTGATCTGATAATAAAAATAAAATAAAAATAAAAATTAAATCTAATTTAATTATACCTTTATTTTAGATAATCCAATTACCCTATGATGATCCCGATGCTTATCTGAGGTTCTGGATGTAGCCATAAAAGCACCTGGCCTCTACCAGTATCCACTCAGGTAGGATCCAAAGATCTTCTCCTTCTCAATCAATCCTCCAAAAATTAGATATAGATCTTGAAAGGAATATGCCCTCAAGCCAATTTATTTTTGGGATGTTCTTTGTCTTCCAGACTCATGTAATGATATTTTTAATAAATAAAGGTATTTATTTCATCATATGCAGTGTCTTATTATTTATTTAAGATTATGATTAACTCTATAAATTAGGGCTATAGTTTTAGGATTATGATGAGATCATACTAGTGAGACCTAAAATCTTAAAATCCTAATTTAAATATTCCTAGTCAAAGGGACATTGAGTTAGGGATCAATGTTTTTCGGTAAGACTAGCACATTCTTTGTATGCTCGATTAAGAGGATGATTGATCTCACAATAACTTATGTATGACACTAATACAAGAATGTGGGTGCTCATTAGAGAATGAGTTCACTGAATTGATCCAAATTGAGAATATCTAATGGAGTCTTATCTACATGTCAATAGATGGTTCTCATAGTGGAATTTGTGCATATAATCCTTTGACCTGAAACTATCATAGAATCTTATATATATAAATTCATATTTTGGTTCATACTCATTCATGACTTAGTTATGTACGGGATGATCTGGATATGGTAGATTATATATATAAAGATTGTGAGTAGGTTAACAAGGAATCGATCTCTCCTGGTAAGAGGAAATAGCATCCTACCTGCTTCAAACAAATAATGATTCAGGAAGACTTTGATCAAAGCATGATGAAAATTAGAAATGATTTTTAATTTTTTATTAAATAAATCATTATCATAAGATTGAAAGAGAAATGAATATGATATTGTGATTGATATATTTCCATACCCAGAGTCATATTCAGGATGCAGGAAGATCGAAGGATCTAGTTGCATGGTAATTTTCACTGAAGGATATTTTTGGTATTTATATCAAAATTTCACATCTTCTAGGCAGTCATGATACGTTGCTAGACGTCAATCATGTCTTGTGGGTTTGATCAAATTAAAATTTTAATTTGATCATTAAATTAGAAAGTGTTCTAAATTAAGTCAAATTGGGTTGGCTAGTTTTGACCTAAATCAGTTTGGTTGAGTTCTAATCAGATTAGGTCAAATCACACCTTGACTCACTGCTAGTTAGATGTGAAATCCAATGAGTCACACACAAAGAGAATTGATTAAGGGTCTAATTAGATTAGACAATGTTTGCAAGATGAATATGCTAGCACATATAGCAAACCCTAGAATCTGGATTTGAATTAGATTCGAATCGACTTCTGATTTGGGGTAATTTAGATCCGATTTTAGGCAAATAAGATTTGATCTTGAGTTGGATTAACCTAGATTGATTAGGCTTCAGATTGGGTGCCACATACCTATATCCCATATGCCAGAGAGTCTCTCTCTTGCACGTGGGAAGTCATTCATGCGCAAAGGACTCTTTGGCGCATGGAATAAGATGGCACCCACCTTCTTTGACTTTTCCCATATGTTTTGTCATGTAAATATTTTTTAGTTAGCATGGATATCTGATATGGGGTGCAGAAGAGTTCTTCTACAAATGAAATACTTCTTTTTCCTTTTAAATTTTTCGCCCAGGATGTTTTGTCGCCCAAGCCCCCTTGCCGCCCAAGACTCCATGCCGCCTACTCCTCCTTGACGTCTCTTGGACTAAGTCAAAGTCTCTTGGGACTTTGACTATTCAATGTTTATCTCCACACCTTCTTGCTGAATGGTCATCCCTTTTTAGAGCCATTGGATGGTTTTGTTTCATGATCTAATGGATGAAAAGGATGGCGCCAAAGATGAAGCATTGCGACTCTTCGTAAAAACTTACGTAGAATTAATCCAAGAGTCCTTCTACTTTAAGGCACCTATTGGACTAAGTCTATATCTCATTTTTACTAATGAGGCATGAGATTGGCTGATGGGGCATGAGAATTTGATGAGGAAAGGGCATGAGATTTTTTATTGGCACCCCTACGTACATTATAAATAGGGGTGCACACCAAGAGTCCGGGTGAGTGAACATTATCTTTTCTTTCTTACAAGAATTATTTTTTGTCCAATTTTTTTTCTTCCTTTCTCTTGTCTAGACCTTATCATTAGAAGAACAAGAAGTCATCTTAAGACTAAGAGATTAGGAAGAAAAGTTAAGAAGATAAAAGAAAAAGAAAGATAAGGAAAGGCAAGGAAGGTGACATAAAGGCTTAAGAAGGTCTTGCCCATTTAATTAAAGTTCTTATTATATGAATTTTAATTATGTAAATCAGAGATACTGGTGTCTTGGTCAAGTCTCTGTGTGGATCAACATTGGAGGGTGAACAAGTGGGCACCTGGTGGAAATCCTGACAAACTACTACCGATGATCAGGGTCAATTTAGGGTTTAGCGATAAGAAGTATGTTCTAATACTTTCTTTTATATTACAAATGCATGTTATGTGATTTAATTGCTAATAAGGTGGTCCTAGGATTTGGGTTTGGTTTATTTAATTTCATATTTTTGCTTTGAAATTCATGCTTCCACCCTGTACATCAAATCCATCAGTGGTGTCAGAGCAAACCTTATTAGGTTAAATCATATAATGCTTTGCTTACAGTATAATGGCATAAATGAAAAATATGATATAATATTTTTAGCATGTTTTTATATAATGAGATCATATTCTTTTACTTATCGTAATGAGATTAGTGGAATGTTTTCACTATATAATGATGGTTATCCTAGAATAATTATACATGTTAATTAACATATATATATATATATTAATGCTATTATGCATTTAGTTTGTTTTAAATCTATATGTGTATTGAGACCTTTTAAACCCCTCTATAAAAAAAAAAATTATATTAAGTAGTAATGTAATTAATCTTTAGCTAAATCAGTCAGAATGTCTAATTGGTCAATCGGTGTCTAAGAAAAATGGTTCTTGATTGGTAAAGAGAACATAATTTTTTAATTGATTCCGTTGTCTGACCTGACCAATTTATTGGTGTCTAAGAAAAGCAATGGGGGGACTCCCATTTCTCTCCCATTTACCTGATCAATTTGATTAATTTAATTCCAGATTGAAATGCTTAATATTATATTCACTACATTAAGGCCTTCCTTCATACTATTTTCTTATTATGTCCAGAACCATATTAGTTCTATTGTGTAACCACAAGATCTATCATGGGGAAAGATGTAATATTAATCTAGTGCATTGAGATGCTTACAGCATTTTGAATATACTACTTTGTTGTGTAACCACAAAAGTAGTTATATTTCATTTTTGACTGTATAGAAATGAAGGGTTCTACTTAAACTAAAATATTAAAGTTTGTTGTATTAACACAAGGCTATTAATGTTTTAGAGGCAAAAGTTTTTTGAGAGTTGCATAAAATGCAATTGGAAAGAGTTTCCTATCTTTGAACTTATAACAAGTTTGTTGTGCAACCACAAGACTTTTTATAAGGAATTAGGATCTTATTCTCACTAAGAAAATCAATAAGAGGGTTATGATTTTTAGTGGGAAGATATAATTAAATTAAAGTCCTAATTTAATTATGTTTGTCATCATGAATTGTTTGCTTATGTATTGTTCTTTATTATGTAGATTAAATGGCTTCTTCACTTTCATTATGTTCAATTTTGGATTCAAATAAATTGACTGGTCAAAATTATGTTGACTGGTTGAGAAATCTTAAAAATAGTACTCAGTCAAGAAAAACTCTCCTATATTCTTGACACCCCTGATCCTAAGCCATTAGAAAATGATGCCACAGATGAAGATAAGTCCACATACAAGATGTGGCAAAATGATTTTCTTACTGTCAAATGCATCATACTTGCCTCTATGAATAATGAATTACAGAGGCAGCATGATAGCATGGACACTCAATCCATATTGCTCAATCTAAAAGAGCTTTATGGAGAGCATAGTAGGACTGCTAGATATGAGATATCTAAGCAATTATTTCATGCAAGAATGATAGAAGGAACATCCATACAAAATCATGTTTTGATGGTAATTGACCTAATCACTCGATTAAGTCAATTAGGTTTTGTAATGGATGGAGAGTTAAGTCAGGATTTGATCCTGCAATCACTCCAGAATCATTTTCTCAGTTTGTCATGAACTATCACATAAACAAACTGAATTCTTCATTGCCTGAGCTATTAAATATGCTCAAGACAGCAGAAAGCCATATCAAGAAAGATAAGGCTCCTCTTCTTCTTATGGAAGGGATCTCCAAGAAGAAGGCAGGCAAAAAGGGTTCAAAGAGAAGGTTGAATCCTAAAAGTGGTATAAATAAGAAGAAAAAGGGAAAGAAGGTCTCCGGATAAACGACCTATTTTCACTACAGCAAAGCAGGTCATTGGAAGAGGAATTGCAAGGCTTACCTTGCAACCATGAAGTCTGGTGCAAATAATGCACCAAAAGGTATGTATGAGATACATACTATATTATCATTAAATTCTTCCATTTCAAATTCTTGGGTATTAGATACCGACTGTGGTTTTCATATCTGCAAATCTTTGCAGGGGCTACAGAAAATTAAGAGTTTGAAGAAAGGCGACTTCAAGCTTTATGGCGTTGGAGGAGAATCTATCCAGGCAGAAGCTGTAGGGACAAATATATTGAAGTTACCTTATGGGAAGATCTTAGAGCTTACAAATTATTATTATATGCCTAAGATCATTAGAAATATTATATCTATACCCTTGTTATTAAAACAAGATTATAGTCTTAATGTAACGAGCGAAGGTTGCTCGATCAAATATTCTAATGAAAATATTTATTTTGGCATATTTAGCAATGGTTTGTTGACTCTATGTTTGGATAATAATATATTTCATATTGATGAAAATGGAAAACGTAAGAGAGATGACATAAATAATACTTTACTTTGGCATTGTCGATTAGGTCATATTAGTGAGGCTAGGATTAACAAGTTATACAAAGAAAAGTTCTTTGATCCTTTTGATTATGAATCATTGGGAACTTATGAATCATGCCTCATGGGTAAAATGACCAAGATTCCATTTAGTGGACATAAAGAAAGGACAAATGAGTTATTAGGACTTGTACATACGGATGTATGTGGTCCTATGACAACTCAAGCTAGAGGAGGATACTCTTATTTTATTACATTCACTGATGATTTATCTAGGTTTGGATATGTGTATCTTATGAAACACAAATCAGAAGCCTTTGATAAATTTAAAGAGTATCAAAGTATGGTCGAAAAACAAACTGGACAATGTATAAAAATCCTTCGATCTGATCGAGGAGGAGAATACTTATCTAGTGAGTTTCTAGACTATCTTAAATTTAAAGGGATTCTCTCTGAATGGACACCTCCTTATACACCATAATTAAATGGTGTAGCTGAAAGAAAAAATCATACCTTATTAGATATGGTACGGTCCATGATGTGCTTCACTTGAATTTACCTATTTTCTTCTGGGGTCATGCTCTGGAGACTGCAATTTACATCTTGAATAGAGTACCTTCTAAATCTGTATCTAGTACTCCATATGACATATGGAGAAGTAAGAAATCTAATCTTAAGTATCTTAAGATATGGGGTTGTCCAGCTTATGTCAAAAGAAATTTTGGACATAAACTTGATGCTAGATCAGACAGATGTCTATTTATAGGATATCCTAGAAATAGTATAGGATATTTATTCTACCATCCTACTGAACAAAAGGTATTTGTAAGTAGGCATGCCATTTTCATGGAAAAAGAATTTATCCTAGAAAAGGGCAGTGGCAGAAATATTGAACTTAATGAAGTTCAAGAAAATCAAATAGAAATTTCTCGACCATATAATCACATAAAAGAACTAGAACACATAACTCTTATCCGTAGGTCTAAAAGAGTAAGTGAAATACACCTGTTAGGTATGGGTTCATTATTGAGAACAATGAAGCCCAAGTCATTGAGAATGATGAACCTCTGACCTATGCAAAAGCAGTCAAAAATAAGGACTCTTACAAATGGCTGGCTGCCATGCAATCCGAAATGGAATCCATGCACACCAACAAAGTATGGACTTTGGTGGATGCACCAGAGGATATAAATCCTATTGGATGCAAATGGATTTTTAAGAAAAAGATTGGAGCTGATGGTCAAATTGAAACCTATAAGGCCAGATTGGTGGCTAAGGGTTTTAGGCAAAAATAGAGGATTGATTATGATGAAACATTTTCACCTATTGCCATGCTCAAATCTATTCGGATTATGCTTGCTATAGCAGCATACCACGACTATGAAATATGGCAAATGGATGTAAAGATTGCCTTCCTTAATGGTTTCCTTGAGGAGGAAGGTCTATATGTCACAGCCAGAAGGATTTGAGTCAAATGAAGAGACCAAATTAGGTATGCAAGCTTAAGAGATCCATTTATGGATTAAAGCAAGCATCAAGGAGTTGGAACATCCATTTTGATGAAACAGTAAAAGAGTTTGGTTTTATCAAGAATGTTGATGAACCATGTGTGTACAAGAAAACTAGTGGGAGAACCATAGTCTTCTTGGTTCTGTATGTAGATGACATACTCCTCATTGGGAATGATATCCCAATGTTACAATCAGTCAAATTATGGCTATCAAATAAGTTTTCCATGAAAGATTTGGGAGAAGCATCCTATATACTAGGAATAAAGATCTATAGAGATAGATCTAAGAGGATGCTAGGCTTGTCCCAATCAAGGTACATTGACTTAATACTGAAAAGATTCAGTATGGATGGGAGTAAAAGAGGTTATTTACCCATGAGTCAAGGCATACATCTCTCTAAAAAGATGTCTCCAAAGACACCTGAAGAGAGAAATAGAATGAGTTCTATTCCTTATGCTTCGGCTGTTGGATCAATAATGTATGCCATGTTATGTACAAGGCCTGATGTTGCTTATGCTTTAGGCATTGCAAGTAGATTTCAAGCTGATCCAGGAGAGGATCATTGGAAAGCTGTGAAAAATATTCTTAAGTACTTGAGAAGGACTAAAGATATTTTTCTAGTATATGGTGGTTCTGATCTTAAACTAGAAGCATATTCTGACTCTAGTTTTCAATCAGACCTAGATGATAGCAAATCCATTTTAGGGTATGTCTTTACTCTGAATGATGGAGCAGTGAGTTGGAAGAGTACTAAGCAGCCAACTGTAGCTGACTCAACCACTGAAGCAGAATACATAGCTGTAAGTGAAGCCGCCAAGGAAGCTGTCTGGATGAAGAAGTTCATCACTGAAATTAGGGTGTTATTCCTGAAAATTGAGAATCCAGTACCACTTTACTGTGATAATACTGGAGCTGTAGCTCAAGCAAAGGAACCAAGGTCTCATCATAAATCCAAACACATTCTGAGATGCTTCCATCTCATTCGAGAAAT
This sequence comes from Cocos nucifera, assembly GCA_006176705.1. Taxonomy (NCBI): domain Eukaryota; kingdom Viridiplantae; phylum Streptophyta; class Magnoliopsida; order Arecales; family Arecaceae; genus Cocos; species Cocos nucifera. The sequence goes on along the minus strand of QRFJ01002105.1, from coordinate 405,772 downwards.
TATTGAAAGACAAGATGTGGTCATAGAACGAGTGGATACAAAGAACAACATAGCAGACCCATTCACTAAGGCTTTACCACTGCAACTGTTTGATCGCCACCTTGATTGTATGGGATTAAAATATAAGGGTGATTGGCTTTAGTGCAAGTGGGAGATTGAAAGGAATATGCCCTCAAGCCAATTTATTTTTATTTATTTGGATGTTCTTTGTCTTCCAGACTCATGTAATGATATTTTTAATAAATAAAGGCATTTATTTCATCATATGCAGTGTCTTATTATTTATTTAAGATTATGATGAACTCTATAAATTAGGGCTATGATTTTAGGATTATGATGAGATCATACTAGTGAGACCTAAAATCTTAAAATCCTAATTTAAATATTCCTAGTCGATGGGACATTGAGTTAGGGATCAATATTTTTCGGTAAGACTAGCACATTCTTTGTATGCTCGATTAAGAGGGTGATTGATCTCACAATAACTTGTGTATGACACTAATACAAGAATGTGGGTGCTCATTAGAGAATGAGTTCACTGAATTGATCCAAATTGAGAATATCTAATGGAGTCTTATCTACATGTCAATAGATGGTTCTCATAGTGGAATTTGTGCATGTAATCCTTTGACCTGAAACTACCATAGAATCTTATATATATATAAATCCATATTTTGGTTCATACTCATTCATGACTTAGTTATGTATGGGATGATCTGGATATGGTAGATTATATATATGAAGATTGTGAGTAGGTTAACAAGAAATCGATCTCTCCTGGTAAGAGGAAATAGCATCCTACCTGCTTCAAACAAATAATGATTCAGGAAGACTTTGATCAAAGCATGATGAAAATTAGAAATGATTTCTAATATTTTATTAAATGAATCATTATCATAAGATTGAAAGAGAAATGAATATGATATTGGGATTGACATATTTCCATACCCAGAGTCATATTCAGGATGCAGGAAGATCGAAGGATCTAGTTGCATGGTAATTTTCACTGAAGGATATTTTTGGTATTTTCATCAAAATTTCACATCTTTCTAGGAATAGTCATGATATGTTGCTAGACGTCAATCATGTCTTGTGGGTTTGATCAAATTAAAATTTTAATTTGATCATTAAATTAGAAAGTGTTCTAAATTAAGTCAAATTGGGTTGGCTAGTTTTGACCTAAATCGGTTTGGTTGAGTTCTAACCAGATTAGGTCAAATCACACCCTGACTCACTGCTGGTTAGATGTGGAACCCAATGGGTCACACACAAAGAGAATTGATTAAGGGTCTAATTAGATTAGACCATGTTTGCAAGATGAATATGCTAGCACATATAGCAAACCCTAGCATCTAGATTCAAATTGGATTCGAATCGGCTTCCAATTTGGGCTAATTTAAGATCCGATTTGAGCCAAATAAGATTTGGTCTTGAGTTGGATTAACCTAGATTGATTGGGCTTTAGATTGGGTGCCACATACCTGCATCCCACATGCCAGAGAGTCTCTCTCTTGTGCGTGGGAAGTCTTTCATGCGCAAAGGACTCTTTGGCGCATGGAATAAGATGGCGCCTACCTTCTTTGACTTTTTCCATATGTTATGTCGCATAAATATTTTTTAATTGGCATGGACATCTGATATGGGGCATAGAAGAGTCCTTCTGTAGATGAAATACTTCTTTTTTTTTTTAAATTTTTCACCCAGGATGTTTTGTCGCCCAAGCCCCCTTGCCGCCCAAGACTCCATGCCGCCTACTCCTCCTTGACGTCTCTTGGACTAAGTCAAAGTCTCTTGGGACTTTGACTATTCAATGTTTATCTCCATGCCTTCTTGCTGAATGGGCATCCCTTTTTAGAGCCATTGGATGGTTTTGTTTCATGATCTAATGGATGAAAAGGGTGGCGCCAAAGATGAAGCATTGCGACTCTTCGTAAAAACTTACGTAGAATTAATCCAAGAGTCCTTCTGCTTTAAGGCACCTCTTGGACTAAGTCTATATCTCATTTTTTACTGATGAGGCATGAGATTGGCTGATGGGGCATGAGAATTTGATGAGGAAAGGGCGTGAGATTTTTTGTTGGCACCCCTACGTACATTATAAATAGGGGTGCACACCAAGAGTCCGGGTGAGTGAACATTATCTTTTCTTTCTTACAAGAGTTTCTTTTTATCCAATTTTCTTTCTTCCTTTCTCTTGTCTAGACCTTGTCATTATAAGGATAAGAAGTCATCTTAAGACTAAGAGATTAGGAAGAAAAATTAAGAAGACAAAAGAAAAAGAAAGATAGATAAGGAAAGGCAAGGAAGGTGACATAAAGGCTTAAGAAGGTCTTGCCCATTTAATTAAAGTTCTTATTATAAGAATTTTAATTATATAAATCAGAGGTGCTGGTGTCTTGGTCAAGTCTCTGTATGGATCAACATTGGAGCGTGAACACGTGGGTACCTGGTGGAAACCCTGACGAACTACTACCGACGATCAGGGTCAATTTAGGGTTTAGCGATAAGAGGTATGTTCTAATACTTTCTTTTATATTACAAATGCATGTTATATGATTTAATTTCTAATAAGGTGGTTCTAGGATTTGGATTTGGTTTATTTGATTGCATGTTTTTACTTTGAAATCCATGCTTCTGCCCTGTACATCAAATCCATCAGATCTGATCTTGAAGGTCTTCAAAACTCCTTTTGAAGAACTGCCATTGTCTCTTGCAGCAGTGATGCCTTCTTCCTTTTCTGGCGTCTTTCACTTGCTTGGATCGTACCTTATTCATGCCCAAAATCCCTTGGGCGTGGAGAGGAGAGAGAGGACTAGAGGATGGCATGGAGAAGGAGGGAGAGAGGCTTTGTGGCATGGTCTATAGGCAGAAGCATTTAAAAACCTAGGCATAGATACGGTTTATATAGACCCTGCTGCGCCATGCAGTGCCACATCATCCCGATCAATCATGACCCTTTGAGCAATCAGATCAAAATCTGATTGATTAGATGACATCATCTAATCCAATCAGATGAGAGGCCCTCAAAACCCTCCTAAGGTGGCGCCAAAACTGGGTCAAACAAGAGTTCTTGGCGCCATAGAGTTTAATCCCGTGAAGCAACCCTAGAGTCCCATCTGTATAGGACTCCTTTATCCTTATGGGGCTCATGCCTCCCTAGGCGTGCACCCTCTTCCTGTTTATATTTAGTAGGGGGACAAGGCCCCAGGTACTCTCCTATAGGCACATGACACATGGGCAGATGTCCAAGTGTCCAAGGTCAACATTTGACCAATATTCGAAAATAGGAATTAACAGATGACCGAAAATGGCAGGTATTGTCTTAAATTTATTTCATAAATTAAGACAACTCTTTTTTGATCTAGACAAGCTCCAGTCAGACCAAGTAAAAATTTTTGAGTGAGTCCAAACACATTTAGCTCAGTCGAGACATGCTTTAATGATTATTAAAGGAGAACATTAGGCTCAATCGTGTGCTAGCACGATTTCCTTGAACCTAATTGAATCTTATTCAAATCAATTAAACTGGGTTAGTCGAATTGATGACATCCAAATCCAAACTTTTGTTTGTGTGATCTAGTTAGGTTCAATTCCATTTGGTAATGGGATATGTCGCGATCTCTATCATCGACATTACCAAAACACCTTCCGATGGATCAAAATTTTTCTGATTCAGACAACTAGTATGATCGATCATCCAAATCATTCTAATTGCTCCCAAAATCCATCAGTGACATCTAGTAGCATATGATAGCAATCCATCAGAACTAAAAGCGAACCTCTTGGTGTAGTTACCTATGTGATTAGGTTCCTCTATCTTGATCTCCGACTGGATTATGGTTAAGGTGATATCATCAAACCCTAATATCCATCATATGAATTAATCATTCGATTCAAGTCCAATGTGAAAATTCTAATAGAAACTCTTTCTATTATTTCACTCTGCCATGGCCATGGGCTTATGGACTTGATTCTCATGATCATCATAAGACTGCTCCTCATCTACCGAGGTAGATAGATCCCCTATTGGTGCAATCCAATTCCTATAATGAACATGCTATAGCCAACATACACCTTAGGGTTTCGAATAACTAGGAGACTGAGTTATGGTATAGTCAAACTATAACACCCTCAAGGTAAACTATCGATGCACCTTAGGTCAAAGAACTGGACACACCACTATAGCTTCGAGCCAGTCATCGATAAAAAGATAGACTTCCTCATGACTGCTCGAGGTAGTCATGCTCAGTGCCCTCGTTCTCTAACGAGTACCTATACTCTTACTCCGATGTCTCTACACCATAGACTCAAGACTCATCTATCCTAAAGAAGCGATCATACACCAACCTTCTAGATCAATCACCATCCTCATGATAATCCTACGATCGGAAGCATTTTATAAGTTAATAATAAAAATTCTTGTCTTAAATTTTCAACTCTTGAAAATATGAACTATCATTACCATTAACTCAAGGGATGTATTATAGATACTTTCAAATACACACTGTGATAAAAAAATATATTTTATTATTTATAGTTAAAATTATAATTTTGTCCTTAGAAGTGTATTACAAGTATCAACCAATCTGGCTTCTTAGGCACACATATCTAACAATGGAATCATTATATCATATTAAGGCTCAAAAGTATAATGAAATCAATGTTCATTTACCTTAATATAAGTTAATTAGAATTTTCAATCAAAGCTAGATAATATCATTTTTCTTATTTTTCATAATTAATGCTAGATAAATTTACTTTTTAATTTTTCTCTTCCTTTTTCTTTTAAATCAAGCAAATTAAATATGAATTTAACTACTAAATTTAGATTTTCTAAATTTAAAAGATATTTTCAATTTCAAAGCCCTTTTCAGATAATTGATCATTTCTTCTTTAATAATTTCTCTTCCTTACTTTAGCAAATAATGTCATTTTAAAATTAAATATAATTTAAAAGTACAAGCATCAATTGAGTTAAATAAGCATTAATCAAACAAAATATTCACTCAATTAAGTTCAAAAAAATGTATGAGATTCTTTGAATTTGTCTCAAGAAATATCATATCAAGAGTTTATCAATGTAAAATAGATTTGAGATATTATATATAATTCTTTTACCAAAAAATAATATAATAAAATGCAAGTCAAGAATGGTACCAATGATACCAAGAGTAAAATTTCTCTTAGGAAGAAACTTCTTGATAACAATTAAATTAAAATTTAGATCAAATTATGATTTTCTTAACAGTTCAATACCATTTAAAGATTAATTTGCAAATTCAACTTGATATCAATGAATTTAGTTTTGAATTGATAAAGATAAATTGATTCAAATAAATTAATTTGAGTTGATATTAGCAAATCAGTCAAGATACACCATAAAGAGATTTTAAGTTATTCTTCAAAATATCATCTCTTTCTTTTCTTAGAAAAAATCAAGCAATTATAGTTTCAGAAAAAATATGAATTTTTGAATTTATCTCAAATGATATTATATCAAATGATATAGCAGTACAGAACTAGATTTGAAACAAAGACATTCTTCTCTTTTTGCCAAAAGATAGATCAATCAAATACATAAAAAATAGTAAAATATTTAATATCAATCACTTAAAATTGAAGTCCTCTTTAAAAGTTTTGCTTTAAGGATAAATGATAACTTCCTTGAAACATTTTATTAGATATCAACTTCAAAAGATTCAAGAAGATCATTTTTCAAATTCAATTTTCAAAATCAATCAATTGAAATAAAATAAGAATATTTATCAATAAATTTTCTTTTAAGATTAAAGAGTCAATCAAATCAATGATCAAGAGAGATATTCAAGAAAATTTAGAGGATCATAAACAATAATTAATTAGGGGGTTGCAATAATCAATTTAAATAAGATCAAATCAAGAGAAAATTGGATGAAGGCTTTATATATTCAGTTCAACTAGGAAGTTTTAAATTTTTAGAAGAATTTTGATAATTTAGCTTTTCATAGGGAATGCCAAAAAAAAATTAGTTTTTTTTGTAGGTTTAGCAATTAAAATTTTCACACCCAATTAAGCATTTTTTAAATTAAATTCATCAATTATAAAATTGATATAGGGAGGCTTAAGATATCATACTAAATTTTAAGATAAAACCATTTCATCCATAGCATGATATATAGAAGAGAGCATGTTGATTTAAAAATCAAAGTATTCAAATCATTTCAAGCATCAAAATCAATCAATCATTCTAATCTCATCAAAACATAGAAAGTATTTTAAGTAAGTAAATATGATGTGAAACTATATAAATAGATTATTAGAATTAATAGAATTAATCAAATAAATATTGATGGTATGATATGAGAAAAATTTAGATTTTATCCAAAAGCATTATCCATCCATTTTTATTTTTAAGGCATCCATCAAAAATTTTTCTCTTTTCATTCCATTGGATCCTTGGAGTACCTGCAAAATCATTTACTAGATTTTGGTACCCAAGTCAACTTGGATCCATGGATGTTAGAGCATATGGTTCCTTTTGGAACCCATATTTGCTTTATTAAGGCTTGGCCAATTCTTTTAAAGTTGCATTCCAAAATTTTATGGCCAATTTGATTACATTTAAAGCATTTAATGGTACTTTCTAGCATTTTGCTACTTTCTAGAAATATTAAAATCAATTTCTATTTTATTAAAAATAGTTTCATTAACTTTTACCATAGATTGAAGATTTTGAAAACTAATCGTAAACATTTCAGCAATAGATTTTAAAACTTCAATCTCTTTTCTTAATTTTTTGTTTTCTCCCAAGAGCTCTTTCTTTTCATTTAAAAAATTTTTATTTTTTTTAAGAAGAATCTTAAAGTATCATTATCCTTTTTAAGCTTCATGTTTTCTTTAACTAAAGAATTTTCATATTTAATCCATTCTTCTTTTACTTTAGCCAAAATATTTTTTTTTCAAGATATCTTCTTTTTCAATCAATAGTTTATTCTTTTCATCAGCTAGAAGAAGACTAGATCTTTTAAGCTCTTTATTATTCAATCTTAGTTTTTTATATTCATCCATTAAATCGCTAAAGGCTTCAAATAACTCATTGAATGTGAACTTAGAGGAGTTTTCTGATTTTACCTCATCTTCAATGGCCATGAGGTAAAGATTTTTCATTTTCTTTTCTACATCCAAGCTTGAAGTGTCACTGTCATCCCAAATTCTTAGCATAGTTCTTTTCTTAGTTCTTTTGGAATACTTTTTGAGTAGGAGGCAATCCGGCTTGTAGTGTCCCCTTTTATTGTAGTTATAATAGGTGATACTCTTTCTTTCTTTTTCTTCTTCTTTTTCTTTCTTCTTCATAGTTTTCTTTATGAGGAACTTTTTGAATTTACTTATGAATAGCTCCATGTCCTCATCATCATCTTCACTCTCTTCTTCATCTTCTTCTTCTTTCGACTCATCGCTTTCTTCATGTTGTATAATAGATTTGAAGGCAATGGTCTTCATCTTTCTTGGCTCTTCTTCTTCTTCCTTTTGAGCCAAGTTTAACTCATGAGTCATGAGTAAACCCATCAATTCTTCTAGGAATAGCTTGGTGAGGTCTTTTGCTTCTTATATGGCTGTCACCTTTGCTTCCCATTCTTTTGGCAAAGACCTTAAAACCTTGCAAACAAGTTCATAGTTAGTAAAGGTTTTGCCAAGACCATTTAGAGCATTAATAATATCAGTAGATTTGAAAAATATTTTAGAAATTGACTCATATTTTTTTATTTTAAATATTTCATATTTATGAACAAGTAAATTAATTTTGGAGTTTTTTACTTGGCTTGTTTCCTCATGAGTCACTTCCAATCTTTTTCAAATTTCTTTTGCTGATGTACAAGTGGATATTCTATTAAATTCTTATACATCAAGAGAGCAATAAAGTACATTGATGGCTTTAGAATTTAATTGAGCCATCTTCTTATCAAAATCATCCCAATTCTTTTTTGGTTTGGGAATAGACATACCATTAATTTCAATTATGGGTGTGTGGTCCTCTAGTTATGACTCCTCACATGTCATAATCTAAAGCTTGTATGAAAATTTTCATTCTAGCTTTCCAAAATATATAATTTATGCTATTAAATAGTGGTGGTCTAGATATGGATTGGTCCTCAATAAATAATGAACTAAATGGGGTTTCCATGATCTTTTACTCTAGACGGTTAGGTCAATAATTAATAATAGAGTACCTGCTCTGATACCAATTATTGCCCAGAGGTAGCAACCCAAGAGGGAGGGCTAAATTGGGTTCTTATAAAATTTTAACCAAATTTACTTTCTAAATAGGTATGTGCTTTGATTTTAACTTAAGTAGTGTGATTCAAATATAAACAATATAAGAAGTAGCAATTTTAGGATATACAAATGCTATGAAAAAATTTGAAAGCTAATCTAAGCAAATAATAAAACAAGTAAAGCAAGAATTAAAAATATAACATAAATACATAGGATTTTATAGTGGTTTGGAGCAACGCACTCCTACATCCACTTTCCAAGCTTTTCTTAAGATTTTCACTATAATCTACTTTTGATTACAGTGTGCTTATTTTTTCAGACTCACAAACAAACCTAATTAGTTTTCATAGAAGCATCAACCAAAATCTTACACTAATAGTTTTTCAAGATCATTATTAACCCAGTTGATTTTTCGGGCTCACCAATCAAAATCTATAATATCCAATTTCGGGCTTGGATGGGCCTAATCCCCAAGTTTCTTTCCCCAAAAAAATTATAAAGAAATCAAAAATATAAGTACAAAAATTCAATACAGAAATAAAAATAGAAATGAAACTCTTTAAATCCCAATGAAGAAGCAAATGATGTGCTCGATCGAAGTTTGGCTTTTCTTCAATTTATACTTGAGAGGATGAAGAAGATGTTGGAGAAGATTGCTTCGAAGGCTTGCTGAAATCTATGCTCAACTTTCCTTCTTTCTCTTTTCTTTGAATATTCAATGTTCCTCATTGAAACTGAAAGATTCTCTCTTTAAATCCTTTTTTCTTGTTTTTCAATTGATTCTCCATCTTTAAATACCTTTAGAGATGGTTGGAGTAAGAGTTCTAGCCATTGGGAGCTCTGAAATAGCTGTTGGGGTTGAAAAATAGCCGTTGCAAAACTATCCATTGAAGGCTGTCCGTGCAAAATGAGACCTCTTGATTTTTCATGAGATCTCTCATCAGATTTTGAGACCTCTCGATTCTGAATCGAGACGTCTCACTAAAACCATGAGATCTCTCGAGAATCCTGCAAGACCTCTTACTCTCAGAGCACAGAAACTAAGTTTCTATCTCCTGAGATTGAGATGTCTCGAGTTCAACTCGAGATCTCTCGAAATCCTACCAAAACTATAGTTGGATATGCCAGTCCACTCAAGAGCTCTCAAAAAAATTCTAAGACATCTCGAAAATTGCTCCAAGACTATTTTGAGGGATTTTTGCTTTCAATCAAGAAGATTTGATTTTTATTTGAATTCTACTTTATGTCTTCCTTATTTTGGTTAAAGAGCTCTCTTTCTTCTGATCTTTTAAAGCTTAAAAAAAAATCTTCTTTAAAAATCTTGACTTGATAAATTTTTGTAGATCTTTTTTTAAAATAATTCTTCAATTTAAATACCTGGAAAGACCTACATCCACTCATGAAACAAATGGTTAAATACTTAAATACTTATAGTTTGGTAATCATCAAAATCAATCATGGGGTCAACAGTCCTATGAGCATTTTGGTTAAGAAGATGAATTATATAAAAACTATACCCAAATGGATTCTAAGGATATTTGTTCTATATATTTGACCTATCCGACCATCGGATATGATTGCTAGATGGTCACTTTGACTGGTATAGAAATTTATTTTTATGCTATCGGCTTAGGTTCGAACCTATGGAGACACACACATGAGAGTTCATGATTTGATTGGATGGTTGATCAATGATTAAAAATTATTCTAAGGTTAAACGATCAATATGATTGATGTTTAACCTAGTGCAAGTGTTGCAGGAGGATTGATTAGCAATTGAATTACTAATTGGCTTAATTTGATTAAGCTAGAAGATTGAGATTAAGTCTAATTAAATATGATTTAATTAAATTTGATTTGGGCTTGATTGGATCAAGTTCAATTGGTTTATTGGATAAGCCAAGTGCAATGAAGAACTAGTCCTAGTTCAACTAAGACTTGGATCAATCCAGTTTTCTAATTTGATTAAAAAATTAAATTAGAATTAAATCTAATTTAATTAAGTTTTTAATTAGGTTAAGATCTAATTTAATTAGCTTGAGTTACTTCTAATTTGATTTGGTTTAAGAAACCATATTTGACTTACTTCTGGTTTGATTTGGTTTAAGAAACCATATTTGACCAAGTCAAATATGGAATCCTAGTAAGACTAGGATTCATCTCCTTGTGCCACATATATCCCAACACCCCCATGCCCTTTCTTGCTTTGTTTTATGCATTGAATACCTCTCCGTAGGCTCTCTCATGCATGCCCTTCTCTTTCTCTCCTACTTATTTGGGAATTAGTTAAGGACCATGTCAATAGATAGAAAGTTGTTGTCGTGTTGGACTCTACATGATAGAATCCCAACAAACCAAAACTCTTCCCTTTTGTTACCGCATTCTCTCCCTATTTTTTCTCCCTTTATCCATGGTGAGAAAGGAGGTTTTATGTGCCCCTCCTTACTGGTCCATGGCAGAAAATTAAAAAGGAGGGTGCCCAAGTGTTGGGCGCCCCAACCACTTGCCTATTTTGGTCCTGCCTTGTCTAGGAATCTGATCTAGACAAGACTCTTCTATATCTCACTATATAGGATGAATTTTTGGCTGATTTTTGAAAAAAATTTATATCATTGAGAGAGCACTTAGGTGTGTGAAAATTAGGATGAGAGACTTCTTAGGTGTTAGATTTTTATAAACACCAATCTAGATATCTAGGTGAGAGAACAGAGAAGAAGAAGAGGGTCTTCTTCTAGGATTGCTTTGTTCTTCTCTTCTCCTCCTTTTTGAGATTATTTGAGAGTGTCTCATATCTAAAATCTCTTCTTTTTCTTTTGATCTTTGGAAGAGTCCAAATCTAGAAGAAGAAAGCATCAGATCGACCATCGAAGAAGGATCAGCAGAGTACTAGCATACCATACTAATTTCCTACATTGGACTTCTGATCAGGGTTCATGGGCTCGTGTGGACAACTCTTAGAGGCCGAAGGCATGTGCGGCTTAGAGCATTATCCTCAATCCTGGATCAGCAAGTTAGAATGTCTAACTTGCATAAGTACTATAGATCTAATCTATTATTACATACCTGCATTAGATATAGTATAGATGCATGTTGATATGATCAATATATTTTTCTTTCTAATATCTTTAATTTTTTATTTAATCTCATGCTATAATCATGTAATAGGATCTTAGATCTAGGGGTTCTCTACTTTTTATGAATAAATTTTGATTTATTTTAGTCTTTTGCTGCCTTATCTTGAAAAAGTTTCAAAATCTAGTCCTAAAATCCTAGATTTGGTTCCTACAGTTGTTGGGGTTCATGGTGTCAAGGCACGTAATCAAAGCAAATCTAGAAAAAATCTAAAGCATTCAAGAAATGACTGCCCCAAAAATAATTAAAAAAGTTCAACACCTAATAGGGAAGGTAGCAGCTTTGAATCTCTTCATTTCAAGGTCAGTCGAGTGATATATGCCCTTCTTTCAGGTCCTCAAGCAGCCGAAAAACTTCTGCTGGACCTCTAAATGCTAACTAGCATTTAAGAAACTAAAAAACTACCTCGGCTTACCTTCTTTATTGGCCAAGCCCAAACCTGAAGAAGAATTATTTTTATATCTGACGGTCTCCCCTACGGCCCTTGTAGTAGTCAAGTTTTGAGGGATGCTGAGACTAGGTATACTAAGTTAGAAAAGTTAACTTATGCTCTATTGATTGCAGCATGAAGTCTCCGACCTTATTTTTAGGGGTACTCCATAACTCTCCTCATCGACCAACTCATCAAAGCGGTTCTTCACCGAACAGATGCCACCAAAAGAATAGCAAAATTGATAATTGAGCTCACGGAGTTTGACATCAATTTCCAACCTTGACCATCAATCAAAGCTCAAATATTGGCCGACTTCACTATAGAATACTAAAGGAAAAATCCTGATTTCCCAGACCAGGTTCGTTCAGATCTGATCGGATCAAGAGATATATTTTAAAAAAAATTTTCTTTGATCCAGATCAGACCTGGGATGTTTTAGATTTGATCTTTACTATTTTAATAATTAAAATAAATTTAGATAAATTAAATCAAATTTAATTTACCTTAACGTAGGGTAATCCTATTATCCGTTGATGATCCTATAAGCAACAGAAGGTTCTGCATCTAGCCATGCAAGTGCCTAGCCTCTACCGATATCCACTTAGGTTGGATCTGGAGATCCTCTTCTTCTCTATCATGTCTCCAAAAATTAGATCTGGATCTGATTTGGAGGATCTTCAAAATACCTTTTGAAGATCAGCAGTTGTCCTTTGCAGCAGCGCAGCCTTCTAGCTTTTTGATCGCCTTTCTCTCATCTAGATTGCACCAACCAAGATCCCAAAACTCCTTTTGGACATGGAGAGGAGAGGGAGAAGATGGGCTTGGCATGGAGGAGGAGGAGAGAGGCAGCCTTGGGGCATGGGAATTTTTTAATTTTTTTGAGTTGGGCGCAGGGTCTTATTTATAGACTATGCAGTGATCCAACTCCTCTTCTTCCCAACCAATCAACCCTTTGTGAAATCAGATCTAAATCTGATTGGTGGGAATAGAGTCCCCTGGATTCCTCCTTAGAGGGTGCCTAAGACCAGTCAAAGTTGGTTCTTAGGAGAACTCTAATTGGAATCCAAAAAGGAGATGGAGTCCCTTGTCCAACAAGGACTCCTAGGCGCCTCCAACTTGGGCACACGCCAAGGGTGGCGTGCGCCCTCCTCCTTGCCAGGTTCTGGCAGGGGGACAAGGCCCCCACCAGCTCTCCAATAGGTGCATGACATGTGGTCAGAAAGTCAAAGTGTCAATGGTCAACATTTGACCAGTCAAAGGTCAGACTTTTGACCAAAGTCAAAGGAACGAAGAAATGGCAGGTGACCAAAAATGGCAGGTAATGTCTTACAAAATAAGACAACCCTTTTCTGACTTGGACAACCTCCAGTCAGACCATAGTGAAGGCCTCTGATTGAGCACAAACTCCTTTGGCTCAGTCAGGACAACTTATTTATGATAGTAAAAGAAGAACGTTAGGTTCAATCGAGTGCTAGCACGATTTTCCTTGAACCTAATTGAATCTCATTCAGATCAATTGAACTGGATCAGTTCAATTGATGATCACCAGATTCAAACCCTTGTTTGTGTGACCCAGTTAGGTTCAGTTCTGTATGGTAATGGGATATGTCATGATCTCTATCATCGACATCATCGAAACTCCTTTCGATGGATCAGAACTCTTCTGATTCGAACAGCTAGAATGATCGATCATCTAAATCATTCTAATTGCTCCCAAAATCCACCAGTGACACCTAGCAGTATATGGTGGCAACCCATCAGAGCTGAATGCGAACCTCTTGGTGCAGCTACCTGTGTGATTAAGTTCTTCTATCTTGAGCCCCGATCAGATTAGGGTTAAGGTGAACTCGTCAAACCCTAGTCTCTGTCATATGATGTAATCATTCGATTCAAGTCCGAATGTGAAAATCTAAATAGAAACTCTTTCTATTATTTCACTCTGCCATGGCCATGGGCTTCTGGACTTGATTCTCATGATCATCATAGGGCTGCTCCTCTACCACCGAGGTAGATAGATTCCATCTTGATGCAATCCAGTTCCTACAATGAACATGCTATAGCCAACATACACCTCAGGATTCCATATGGCTAGGAGACCGAGTAATGGTGTAGTCAAACTATAACACCCTCAAGGTGAACTGCCGATGCACCTCAGGTCAAAGAACCAGACACACTACTGCAGCATCGAGTCAGTCATTGACGAGAAGGTAGACTTCCTAATGACTACTCGAGGTGGTCACGCTCAGTGCCCTCGTTCTCTAACGAGTACCTGTACTCTCGCTCCGGTGTCTCCACACCGTAGACTCAAGACTCATCTACTAAAGAGAAGCGATTGTACACCAACCTTCCAGATCAATCACCATCCTCGTGATGATCCTATGGTCGGGAGCATTTTATGAGTTAATAATGATTATTCATGTCTTAAATTTTCAACTCTTGAAAATATGAATTATCATTACCATTAATTCAAAGGATGTATCACAGACACTAAATACACATATGTAATAGAAAATAATCTATTTTATTGATTTTAGTCAAAATTATAATTTTGCCACTAGAAGTGTATTACAAGTGTCAGTCAATTCTGGCTTCTAGGGCACATATATCTAACAAATACACCATTCTAGATGAAGCCAAACTTGAGCAGCATGAGGTCAATGTTCCATGGCCACAGTCGAACTTCCCTAAAGAAAGAATAGACCTTTCTGAAGGTATTTAGACCTTGTATGTAGATGGTTCATCCAATGCTTCTAGAGCGGGTGTAGGCTTGATTCTAATCAATCCAAAAGAAATTATTGCTGAATACGTGCTGCGCTTCGAATTTCCTATGACAAATAATGGGATAGAATATGAAGCCCTAATCGTGGGATTGAGAATAGCGAAAGGACTAGAGGCAGATCGGCTTAAAGTCTATAATGATTTCTAGTTGGTGGTGGGGCAAGTTGGAGACAGTTATGAAGCTCAGGACGAAAGCATGAACAAGTATTTGAAAAATATGAGTCTAACCCCGGCCTTTAGTAGTTTTGATATCCAACAAATCCTAAGAATGGTAAATGCCAGGGCCGACCTTCTCTCCTATTGGAAAACCATGGTACTGCTCGGATGCACATTATCCTACCACTATAAGCCCTAATACCATATTGTGGAAGCCTCTGATCTTTAGCATGGACCTGAAGGAACCTATGACGTTCTCTATGGGTAGAAACCACTGATCTTCATTTGGATCTGTGATGGGGCACCTTCCTTCTAGGGCTTAAGGAAGAGGCCTCCCCTCTCTAGGGCTTCTTCAGGAACCCTGGGGTGGCAACACTAAAGAGAAGAGAGAAGAGATATTGAGAGAGAAAAGATCTGTATTCCAATGCATAATGAAATCCTAATACATCCTATGTATTTATACATAACAATTAGGCTCGACCAAAAACTCTCTTAGCTAACCCAATACATGAAAGCACTCATCGAGCCTATGTACATATGTCTCACATGCTCTCATCTCCTAGATCTAAACTTGATGCATACATGAGTTAGCCCCCTTAAGATCTTATTGGTTTAGGCCTTAAGACCCTAGGATAAAAACCTATCCTAGAGCCAAACAGAAAATTCCATCTAGTTTTGTTCGCCACCGTCGAGCCGGCTCACTCAAAAGTTGAGCTGGCTCGACAACATCTCGCCCAAACTCTATCTTCTATTTGCCTAAGATAGCTGGCTCGACTGCGCCCTGAGCTGGCTCGATCTTAGTCCGAGCCGGCTCGATGCGTATCCAAGCTAGCCCACCTGTGTGTCAGCCTCTTCTCTTGGCTGATTCTTCTCCTGAATTTAGTCCTTTGCTCCATCTTGTATTCCAGATCTCCAGAGCACCTACCAAGCCCCTCAAGATCCTCATACCTAAACTTCGAGTTCGTGTAGGGCTACATGCCACCTTCACCTAGGATAACTCCTGTCCTAGTCCTAGGACTCACACTCATCCTAATATCTCGGAGCCAACATCCTGACTCCTCCTATGGCCTCCTAAGGCTTGGGAGCACTATAAATACTCACAATCTCCATCTTGGTGCTTCCAAGCCTTGGCAAACCCCTAGCAATGCCCTCCTACACGATCTTGCTGTCGCTGCGCACCTTGACAGCCCCTTGTACAAACATCACCTTCACCAATCTTCTTCAGTTGCTGTGCATCCTTTGAGGCCTTTGGGATGACCGCCTCCACCGCTAAAGACCTTGGCTTGCTTCTATGCACCATCCTAAAAATTATAGGAACCCTTCTACTTGGCAGCAAATCAATTATCCTGGACTTTCCTTGAGATCCCGCAGCATTCCTATACCAGCACTCGCTGCATACCCTGACACGGTCTCCTCAGAACTTCGCCTATTTTTCCACACATGCTATTCCATCTGAAACTATGCATCTCTAGCATTAGTGCTAAGATATTGATCCTCCTACTCTCCTCCGCTTTGAACTCGTATCACATCTCCACCAGTGAAATCACCTCTGCTCGGTGCTCCACCTAAAATCAAAGTCCACCTGATGTAGCAGAAGATCCTGACTCTGTAACCAAGTCACCTGAGGCCAACCACTTAATGCTGCACTACTGAGCTTGCCGCTGCACCTTGAACACTGTCGCTGCCCCTATGGACCCTTCGTGCTCCACGGATCCCTCCAAAGCCATCTCGAATACTCTTGCAACCTGCGGGCACCTCCAAAACCCAAGAGCTCATCCAACTCTTCTTCTTTAGTGATTAAATCCTAAAAAATTCCATATAGTCCTCCTCTTCTACCCTAACACCATCCATCACTTCAGTTGTGCCTAGAGGAACATCCTCCATCTGAACTACGACTCTTCCTAGTGCCTCTGCAGAAGATACCTAATCCAAGATCAACCATCCAGCCTTAACCTGCTGGACCTCCATGGAACATCCATCTCCATCACCCCCAAAACTTCATAAATCCATGGTTTGGTCGAATCATTGAATGCATCCCCGACTACTTTCCCACCTTCCTATTATCGAAGGATGTATAGCCACTTCTTCAGCCTTTCTTCGACCATTACCCCTTGGAAAACCTCTCTTCTTCCATTAAACTGCCCCACACTATCCATCTTCCTAGAGAACCCTATCACCCATCATACACCTCGATCTTTCCACCAAGATCGATCAGAAAATCATGCACCCAAACCTTCCACCCTAGGAAAAATCCTTCCCATTAATCCTCTCAGCCTCCACCTTCAATCTGCTACTCTCGGTTGGCCAAACCATAGGAATAACAACTATAGATCTGAGACATATTATGGAATAGTTGTGCAGATTTTTGATTTCTTCTTGTATAACTTCTCCTTCTTCTCCACACACCATCAGGCTCTGATACCAAATATTAGGAAACCATGGTACCGCTTAGATGCACATTATCCTACCACCACAAGTCCTGATACCATGTTGCAGTAGTCCCTAATCTTTAGCATGGACCTGAAGGAACTTGTGATGTCTGTATAGGTAGAAACCATCAATCTTCATCTGGATCTGTGATGGGGTGCCTCCCTTCTAGGGCTTGAGGGAGGCACCCCTCCTCTCTAGGGCTTCTTAAGGAACCCTGGGGTGGCAACACTAGAGAGAAGAGAAAAGAGAGATTGAGGGAGAAAAGATCTGTATTCCAATACATAATGAAATCCTAATATATCCTATGTATTTATACATAGCTATTAGGTCCGACCAAAAATTCTCCTTGCTAACCCAATACATGAAAGTACTCACCGAACTCATGTACATATGTCTCACATGCTCTCATCCCCTGGATCTAAACCCGACCCATACATGAGTTAGCCCCTTTAAGATCTTATTGGTCCAGGCCTTAAGACTGTAGGATAAAAACCTATCCTAGACCCAAACAAAAAATTTTGTCCAGTTCTGTTCACCACCGTCAAGCCGGCTCACTCAGAAGCCGAGCTGGCTCGACTATATCTCATCCAAATCCTATTTTCTATTTGCTTGAGATAGTTGACTCGATCTTAGTCTGAGCTAACTCAACTACTTATTCGAGCCAGCCCGTCTATATGTCAGCTCTTTATCTTGACTGATTCTTCTTCTGACTTTGGTCCTTTACTCCACCTTGTATTCTAGGTCTCTGGAGCACCTACCAAGCCCCTTAAGGTGCTCACACCTGAACCTCGAGTCCGTACAGGGCTACACACTGCCTTCATCTAGGATAACTCTTATCCTAGCCCTAGGACTCACACTCATCTTAGTATCCTGGAGCCAACACCCTGACTCTTTCTATGGCCTTTCAAGGCTTGGGAGCACTGCAAATCCTCACATCTCCAAGTTAGCCATGCTTGTTCCAAGTGAATTGCCTAAAGAAGTATTCTTTTAAGTTTTAAAGTGTCCGAGCTTGGAGGAACCCCAGACTGCAATGCAAGTCGACCAGGAGCCTAGTTGGATCGACCCACTTGTTGCTTATCTTAAAGATGGTGTCCTTCCTCGAGATGCAAATGAAGCTCAAAAATTAAGAAATCAAGCCTCTGATATGTTCTGTATGAGAATAAACTATATAAAAAGTCATACTCTTTACCACTCCTAAAGTATCTCCGACCTTCTGAGGCTGACTATGCACTATGGGAGGTGCATGAAGGAATATATGGAAACCATTTAGGGGCTAGATCCTTATCTTACAAGCTGCTTCGATAGGGATACTATTGCTGACTATGCATTAGGATGCTATGGAATATGTGAGAAAATATGATCGATGTTAGAAAAATGCCAACATTCAAAGACAACCAGCCTCTCAGCTTACACCTTTGAGCACTCCATGGCCATTTATACAATGGGGGATGGACATACTCAAACCCTTTCCCATGGCATTCGGATAGTGAAAGTTTCTTCTAGTGGCCGTAGACTACTTTACCAAATGGGACAAGGCTAAACCCTTGGCAAAAGTTACTGAAAAGTGCAGAACTTTGTCTGAAAGTCAATAGTCTGCATGTTCGACCTACCTCAAACTCTTATAACTGATAATGGATGTCAGTTTATCAAAACAAAATTTATCAAGTTTTATGAAGATCTGAATATTTTTCATCACTTCAGATCAGTAGCTCATCCGCAAGCAAATGGCAAGCTCGAGGTGACTAATTGAATCCTGTTGCAAGGCATAAAGGCCAAACTTGAAAAGATGAAAGGAGCTTGGATGGACAAACTCTATCATGTACTTTGGGTTTACAAAACCACACAAAGATTGCCAACCGAGGAAACTCCATTCGCACTAGCCTTCGAAACAAAAGTGGTCATCCTAATAGAAGTTAAACTTCCATCGGTACGGGTCGTGGCCTTCAATGAGCATAGAAACTCGCAAGACCTCAGTGCAAATCTTGACCTATTGGAAGAAAAGCGGAAAGAAGCCCAGATCAGGATGGCAGCTTACAAACAGAAGGTAGCTCGCTACTATAATTGAAGAGTTAGAAGTAAGACATTCAAAGTGGGAGACCTGGTGCTTCGACAAAAATGTTGTGGTATCAACTTGCTCTGATACCAATCTATTGGAATATCGACTCACTCCAATACCACTTATGAGGATCTAGTACTGGTGAATTGCGATAGAAAGAAAGAAGAAAATAAAATAATAAAAGCAATCAAGTATGTGGATCAGCCCAAGGGCTCGCCTTCACTGTGAGTCCTGTCTTCTTGGTAAAATGACCAAGTCACCTTTCACTGAAAAAGGGGAGAGAGCCAATGAGCTCTTAGGTCTAGTACATTCTAATGTATGTGGACCAATGAGCACAAATGCCAGAGGTGGATAAGTCTACTTCATCACTTTCATAGATCATCTATCCAGATATGGATATGTCTATTTGATGAAACATAAGTCGGATTCTTTTGAAATATTCAAATGGTTTCGAAGTGAAGTAGAAAAATAAACTGAAAAGAGTATTACAACTCTTCGATCTGACCGAGGAGGAGAATACATTTCTGGTGAGTTTCTCACATATCCAGAAGAGAATGAAATTCTCTCTCAATGGACTCCTTCTGGAACACCACAGCAAAATGGTGTGTCTGAAAGGAGGAATCGGACTCTGTTAGACATGGTCTGATCCATGATGGGATTTGCCAGCTTGCCGATATCCTTCTGGGGATATGCACTCGAATCGACTTATTATCTATTAAATAGGATTTTTAATAAGTCTGTAGTTAAAACCCCATATGAGATATGGATAGGGCGTAAGCTAGCACTTTCACATCTTAGGATTTGGGGGTGCCCGGCTTATATCAAACGGTTAGTTACAGACAAACTTGGACCTAGGTCTGACAAGTGTACATTCATAAGGTACCCAAAAGAGACCAAAGGATACTATTTCTATCATACTGATGAACAAAAGATGTTCGTCAGCCTTAGGGCAATCTTTTTGGGAAAGGAGTTCCTTGATGAAGGAACTTTTGCTTCTAAGGTTGAACTTGATGAAGTTCAATAAGTAAAAAGTCCAACACAAAATATTGAACCTAAGTCAGATTTGATCAGATCAGATTCGAAGCCTAGTGAACCCACACCATTAAGACGATCTGGTAGAGTACCCCGCCATCTGGATAGATACTACAAATTCTTGGTTCAGAATGGTGATCCCATCGAACTCAATGAGAACGATGAGGATCCGATCACTTATATGGATGCGATGCAGAGATCCGACTCTGAGAAATGGCTAGAAGCCATGAGATCTGAAATGGATTTCATGAAGGTCAATAAAGTATGGACATTTGTTGACCTACCTAAAGGGATTAAACCTATTGGGTGTAAATGGGTCTTCAAAAGAAAGAGAGGCATAGACAGAAAGATGGAGACCTATAAAGCCCGTTTGGTAGCCATGGGGTATCGTCAACGTTATGGTATTGACTATGATGAGACGTTCTTTTCTGTGGCAATGCTCAAGTCCATTCGGATCATGCTTGCCATTGCTACCCATCTGGACTATGAGATCTGGTAGATGGATGTGAAAATAGTTTTCCTAAATGGAGATCTGATCGAAGAGGTGTATATGATACAACTTGAAGGATTCACATCCATAGATGAGTCCAAGGTGTGCAAGCTTTAGAGGTCCATTTATGGATTGAAGCAGGCATCTTGGAGTTGGAACATGTGTTTTGATAAAGTGATCAAAACATATGGCTTCATTAAGAACAGAGAAGAACCCTGCATTTACAAATGGGCAAATGGTCCAGCAGTGGTATTCCTTATCTTGTATGTGGATGATATTCTCTTAATCGAAAATGACATCTCCGCACTACAAGAAATAAAAGTCTAATTGCAAGCAACTCACTGTGCTTTGGTACTAGACTAACTGAATTTTTAATTCAACAATGGAAGGCTTCTAGGCATAGTTAAGTACTTGCAAAGTCGAAGTGTGATCAAGATGGAATTGACCACTCCAAGAGTTGGAGAAGAATTGCACTAGCCTGTTGGTTGTTGGCTAGCTACTTTTGGAGTCATATCACCTCACTCTTGGCAGCTCTAAGCCTATGTTCAAGTTGAAATATTTTCTTCACCCATCCTAATCTATAGTTGTCATATGCAACTTCAGCATCATGAAGCTGCTTCTGAAGGTTGGAGAACTTCTTCGACTAATTCCAACCATACTGCTTCTTGTCAGAGGAACATGACGAGCTTCCCTCCAATAGCTGAATCTTCTCTCTTGCTGCATTGAGCTCAACTTCAATAGAACTGATCTTCGAGGTCAACATCCAAGATTTGTCACTTGCACACTTCTTGATCTCCTCGAGCTCCTCAAAATTACTCTTCTTTCTGATATAATCCATATAGTCCTTATGTAAATTACGGAGGCGGGTAACCTCGATCATAGCCTCTAAGTAGTTATTCCTTGACTTTTGAAGTTCATTCTCAACTTTCTTCAATTTCTTTTTAGTTTGATGAACTTCCTTATTTAAATGCCTAATAAGAGCCTTCAAGGGGATACCCTGAGGTAATGGATCGGCTTCAATGGGAGACTATATCTAATACATGGAAAATATCATAACTCAAGGGTATTGCAAAGGAAAAGTTTACCTTCATTAATCAAAATATTCTTGAGTACAGGAAAAAGTGAAAGGAAAAAGAAAAAAATACAATGATTAAAGACCTTCAACCTCGGGAGGAGAAGTATTTGAGGAGCTCGGCACTTCTGGGGTAGCCTCAGGCTCTGGAGTTGGTTTAGTTGATGCGAAAGGAGGCACAGCAGAAGAAAGTTTAACGGATGGAAGATTGGCGCCTACAGTGGACGACCCTACCTCATCATTAGAAGCTCCGTCATTCAGAAAGCTGAGATTGAGCTCAAAAAACTTCTCAGTCACATTACTTTGGCAGAGCTAGAACCCTTGATGAAGGCTACTTTAGCAAAGTTGACCTTGATATCCTTCATCTCAAAGGAGACCTTGAAATATTGTACCGCCTGAGCCTTGGCCTCCGAGATCTGCTCCAAAGTCTGCCTCTCTCTTTTGGCTATTTCAGCCATGACCTTCTTCCTTTTTTTGGTCTCCTGGCCGAGCTCCTCCACCTACGTCGGGGTTTGTTCGATGTTCCAGATCATCTCTAGAAGGCCCCCGACCTCCATGGATTTTTCTTTGAGGAGGCAATCAATTTTGACCTGATGTTTTTCCTATAGCTTCTCCATCTCCAACCTTTGACAGTTCAGCTCCATGATGTTGACAATCAGTTGGTGACCTAGCTGCAAGAAAAAGAAGAGAGAACAAATTATGCTAATGAACAAGCATAAGAACAAGTCAAGGAAAGGGGATGAGGTGGTTACCTCAAGGAAGGTCCTAAGAGAGTCCCAGATATGTTGTCCGAAGTCGGCATCAACGATCCTGTCCACAACTTTGGGTAGGGTGCACCCATCAATTAAAGACTTGATAATCTCTCGGTTCTTGAAGGATTTTTCCCCCGAATCCTCACTGTCATTGTTGGATCCATTGGAGTTGGCTTCGTGATGGGGCTTTTGGGCGGTTGACTTCTTCCTTCTCTTTTCTACCCCCATTCCTTTATGAGTAGGAGGTTTCGAAATGGGGACTTTGGTAGGGGAATAGAGGATGTCGGAGGTACCATAGCATCGATGACAGCAGTAGAATCAGCAAGCATGGCAGAGCTCGAGGCATAAATCCTTGCTTTCTTCGAAGTCTCGCTGGGCAACCACCCTTCTTCCTCTTATGAGCTTGGAGCTCCTTGAAAAGGCACTGCAGCTCGTTCGAGTCCATTTATGCGATGACAAAAGAATCACAGTTAGAATAAAAGATAGAAAGCTAATTTATGAAGCTCAAAAGTATACCTACTGGATTGAAGGCACTTAAGCCGAGGTTGAACAAGGTCCGATCCTTTGTTAGCTCAGACAGAAGAGGAGCTTGATAATTCCTAAGTCTAGTAGCTGAGTGATGCGTGCTAATCTATCGCTATGGTAAATGCACCAGTCGATCAAGTAATAAAGTAAGTGAGTAGAGTATCGTCGCTAGAGGATTGAAAAATAAGTACTGAAAAACTCTTTTCAAAGCTTTATTTAGAAAATTG
Source organism: Cocos nucifera (assembly GCA_006176705.1). NCBI lineage: Eukaryota > Viridiplantae > Streptophyta > Magnoliopsida > Arecales > Arecaceae > Cocos > Cocos nucifera. The sequence goes on along the minus strand of QRFJ01002105.1, from coordinate 382,436 downwards.
ATTTATGAGAATAAGAAGAAAATAAAAAAAATAGAGAAATAATTAAGAAAATTGCAAGAAAATAGAGAGTGTAATTATTAGGGTTTAATTCAAGAGCAATAGGTTACTAAGGCAATCGATTCACCAACTCAATCAATACAATATTCAAGTAATTAGGTTAATTTTATTTCATGTGATGGTGGAGTCTCCTAAGATATTCACTATCCTTTGGTCCAAGCATAGCAAAACTATCAATATTTATTAACTACCCTTTGGTCCAGGCATAATTTAAATAAATATCGATGCTTTAAGTTTTGTGAAACCCTCTAATTAAAATATGCTGCATCCAAAATGCACTAAAATTCCAGTATGCATATGAATTCTAATTAAATTTATAATACAAGGTATATAAATCAAGAAGCATTGACATAGACGTACTTGATCCGTATCATCTATGCCCATTAAATCAATTTAGAAGATGACCAGTAATCTAAAAGCATTAAGAACAAATTTATATACTTCTCATGAATAAAATATAAAATTTAAAAGTAAATCATATTGAATATTATATCAAAAGAGTGGCTACACCTTAGCCTTAGTAAAAAAAAAATTAGTTCATGGTAAAAAGATCAAAAATAATAAATAAAATAAAAAGCATGTAAAATCCAAATAAATAATTGCTTGTTGTTGAAATTGATCGTCTGTTGCTCTTAGTGTGGAGAACTTGATGAAGAAAAGCTGCTGGTAGGTGTGCTAGTCATCGGAAGAAGAAAGGAAGAAGAAAGAAAGAAGAAAAGAAAAAAAAAATAAAGAAGAAAGAAAAAGAAAATAAAAAAATAAAAGCTCCCTCTTCTCTATTTCTCCCTCTCTGTTTCTCTCCTTATTCTCTCTAGCTCTCTCTGTTCCCAGACTCTCTCCATAGTAGGGCTTTTAAATAGGCTTAAAAGGTGAGTTTCCATAAGAAATCCTGAAGCAATCGGGATTAGAACTCCTAAAATTAGTCGAAGAGGCTTCTGGATTATTTTTACCATTGGATGCTGATCAAATGGGCCAAAAACCACTCAAAAACCCTTCAAAACCTCCTAGATCAAGTCAAAATTAATTTTGACCATCAGATCAACTTCCAGATGAATTTTGGACCATTAGATCAGCATTTAAAAGGCTTCAGATGCTTAGTTAAAAATTGGGACATGCCTAAATCGTTGGATCATCATCGACCGCCAGATCTGCCATCCATCAGCATCTTCGTCTCATCCATCAGATCGAAATCTAGCATTGCCAACCGTCAGATTGAGCCCTAGGCTTGGGTAGATTGATTGCGAGCCAAGTCTTGCATAGACCACCACTTTCTCTAGCGAATCAGCGCACGCCACCATGTGAATTCCCCGATATACCCCTAGCTCTGTTACTGTAGCAGTCTATGGTAGGCCACATGGTTTCCTGACGTCAGGCTGGGTCGGGTGGTCGGGCGGTCAGGTTTGTGGTCGGGCTGGGTCGGCTAAGCTGGTTTTCTGAACTAGTTCAGTCTGGATCGGCCGGCATTTAAATTTTTTTTATTTTTTTATTTCCATTGAAATTCAATTTTTGGCTCAATTTAACTTCATTTTTCTTCAAACTTGTTTCATTTGAACCAAAAAATTGAGCTCTTTCTATTGACAGCCTTCTTTCCTACAAAAGACTAATAAAAGTATTAATTTATTTAAATTAAGATAAATTATTTTATAATTTAATACTTTTATTAGTGTATTTTTAGCACTTATCATTGAGTCCTAATCCTCTCTTTCTAAGCCTGAAGCTCGGTGGACTGAGTCCCTCAGATATCCCTAGGGTGGAAGTCTTAACTCTAGGATTGGACAAGAAATATAGAAGAACTTCTCCTTCTAGTTGTGAATGAAAGAAGAAGCACCTTTCAGTAGCTCCTTCTTGCTGAGCTGAGAAGAAAGGTACCACCAGTCCTTAGTAGTAGGATGGCGCTTAATGGTAAAATAATTTTGAAATAAGGAGATGGTAGGATGGACTTCGATGGTAATACAAAGAAAGAGAAATCCTATAATAAATCTAAAGGAGTTCGGGACCATGGAGGCTAGAGAAATATTCAGGAAGCAAAAAAGGGCAATCATGAAGGAAGGAAGCGGAAGGTGCAATCCAGCATAAAAAGCTTCCAAGTACAGGCAGAAGTGACTAGGAGGAGGGGTACAAGCTCAGTCGCTCAACCTAAGGAGTTCAAGATCATATTCAAGTGGCACCCCATATTGGATTCTATCTAAAGATAGGTCTTCGGAAGACATTGAGCAGGGGATGGTTTTGAGAATGAAAACTAGACGAGGTGCCTCCCTAATTTTGATTTCTACCCTAGGGACCGGCTTTGAGGAGTTCGGCCCAGACAAACTCCTAGAATTGTTGGACCTAGAAATGTCACCAGACATTTGGGTCAAACTATTTAGAAAATACCTCGAAAAATCTAGTGAAAAAAAGGGTTGTGAAAGTTTTTGGAGAACAATAATCTCATACAGAAGAAACCAAAAGAACCCTAGGCAGTGAAAGAAAAGCAAAGGAAAGGGGAAGAAGAGATCAGAGACTAACCTAAACTGATCGAAAAGCCTCGGAGGATGATCGAAAAGGCGGAAAGCAGTCGGGAAGGATGTCGATGATCGGAGAAATCTCAATGGAGGCTGAACTGGATGCTCGAAAGAAGTGAAGAACAGAAGGAAGGAAGGAGCGCACGGGCGAAAATGAGGAGTCGGGGGAGACGGGACTTTAAATAGTAGAGAAAATCTAGGACGGTTATGATTGTAGACCCTCTTCAGCCAATACCAACCTACCGCACGTCTGAGCCATCATGCCTAACCCTGACAACTAACAGAACATTAATGATGCCATACTCAGAACTCCATGCCGGGACAAATTTTGAAAACAAACATCCTTTCATGTCATTCACTCATTAAGAAGCTTCGGCGTTGGTCAAAAAAAGTCAAACTTTTCATCTTCCAAGCATGGGAAAGCCTGCAAAGAACTTCAACACTCATATTTGTACTTTCTTCTTTCAAAACTTCGAACTCAGGAGTAGGGGGACTGGTGTTGGTGATAAAGTTGCTTTTGCCGAAGTTTGGCAATTTGTTCAATCTCGACGTGACCAGATCAAGGTGTGACAACCATGACCAAACTTCAACCAGTTTGATTTCTTGCTACCGCTTATCCTGGGATGGCCAACCTCCAACTCACATGTACCAGACGATCTTCTCAACCATGATTACCAACTCCATTGGTTAACCACAGAACCTACAAGGCATTATGAACCTCATCCGGATAAGCTTGAACAGTAAAAGTAGCTACCTTCCACTGGACAGCAAGGCTTAAGCATCAAAACCCAATCCATCTGATCTTGCTTGGTAATAGATTGTAAAGGCAATCGAATTCCCCTGCTATAAGCAGCAAACTTCTTTTGATCGGACTCCTTCCAGTCAAACCCTTTTCAATTGAACTTCTTTCAGATGAACTCCTTCCAATCGCTTAACGAACTCTTTTTAGATGAACTCATTTCAATCGGACTCCTTCAAATCAAACTTCTTTCAATCGAACTTGTTTTAGAGGTTGAACCAGCCATCTTATATTCTGTACATCAATTGAGCGGACTTAGATAGTGAAAGGACCTCATTGTCAACACAAGCTCAACTCCTAACTCAGCAAATATCACCCATCATGCAAACAACCTCGAAGACATCCAAACCACTCCAGAACTATTGGACACAGAGTTCTTTCCTATTTATAGCTTGCTTATAGGTGTGATGATTCTATCCGAACTCCAACATTAATCTCCAACAAACTGGCAAATCGTGACAACGGACATCACTCTTCATAACAAACTTCATATGCCCCCGAATGGCCCACTAGCAGACGATTACAGCTATCATTATCATTTTGTTACAAGCTCCACCTATTTAAGGGACTCTCCAGATACATCTTCTCCTCTAAGCTCCTATTTCCTCTCTAAACTCTTGAGTGCTCCATTTTTGTTAATTAGAGAACTGACTTGATCGTTAGAGGGTCTTGCCTGAGCCAGCCCCATCTTTAGTTCGGACTATCTTGCAGGTCCTGGCGGCGACCACGTCTTCCCCAACTCCAGCTCTTTCTAGCATCTATTATTTTCTGTACCATACTGACTATGATGTACATTGCATTTTAATTGATAATGAAAACTCTGTTGATATCTTGTTTTATGGTGCTTTCTCCAAAATGTCCATACTTAGTAATCGCTTAGGACCAATGAACTTTTCATTGGTGGGCTTCACTGGCAATGCTATACCGATTGAAGGGATAATCCCAAGGCAGTCAAGACACAGGTTGATTTCTTGGTAGTAAAGGCCCCTTCCACCTACAATGCAATTCTTGGCCGATCTGGTTTGAATGCACTTCAAGCCATGATATCAACTTATTATTTGAAAATAAAGTTTTCAACAAATTATGAAATCGGAGAAGTTAGAAGAGATCAAGCTTTGGCAAAACACTGCTATACAATTGCCTTATAAGGGGGAGGGCAACCAGATCCTTATCCGATGGATGGGCTTGATGCCCGTGATGATCTAACTGAAGAGTGGGATGAGCCTATGGAAGTTCTTATTATAATTTCTTTGAATGATGGGAATGAGGATCATACTATTTAGATTAGCTCCAATCTAGGGGAAGAAGTCAGAAAGTAGCTCCTCGCCTTTCTACAAGAAAATGTGGATGTTTTTGCTTTAATTCCCTCAAATATGTCCAAAATTGATGCTGAAGTCATGGAGTATCGCTTGACTGTTGATCCCAAGCATCAGCACGTAAAAGAAAAGATGCACGGCTATGCATCAGAGTGGTAGAAAGCAATTATGGAAGAGGTTGACAAGCTTCTCAAAGCTAAGTTCATCCAGAAAGTATCCTACCCAGACTGGGTCTCCGATGTGGTCCTCATCAAGATGGAAAATGGCAAGTGAAGGATATGCATAGACTTCAAAAAATTGAACAAGACTTATCCAGAAGATAGCTACCCTCTGTCCAGAATTGATTAGCTGATGAATGCAACTTTGAGCCATGAGCTACTCACTTTTATAGATACCTTCTTCAATTATAATCAAATTCGGATGGCACCAGAAGATGAGAAGAAAATTGCTTTTATTACTGATGTGGTCTCTATTGTTACAGGGTGATACTCTTTGGGCTTAAAAATGCAGGTGCGATCTACCAGCACTTGGTGAACAAAATCTTTAGGAGCAAATTAATCACAACATGAAAGTTTATGTAGATGACATATTTATTTAGAGCTGATCTTTCGTGAATCACATCACAGACTTGGAAGAGACCTTCAATGCACTCCAAAAGCATAAAATGAAGGTAAATCCGATCAAGTATACCTTCAGAGTAACTTTAGAAAAGTTCTTAGGGTTCATGGTGTTGAGGTACGAAATCGAAGCAAATCCAAAGAAAATCTAAGCCATTCAAGAAATAATTGCTCCAAAGATAATAAAAGAAGTTCAGTGCCTAACAAAAAAGGTAGCATCTCTGAATCACTTCGTTTTGAGGTCAGTCGAGCGATGTATGTCCTTCTTCCAGGTCCTCAAGCAATCGAAAAACTTCTACTGGACTCCTGAATGCCAACAAGCATTTGAGGAATTGAAAAACTATCTCAGCTAACCTCCTCTGTTGGCCAAGTCCAAACCTAGAGAAGAATTATTTTTGTATCCAGTGGTCTCCCCTACGGCCCTTGCAGCAATCCTAGTCAAGGAAGAGGCAAAAGTGCAGAAGTTGATCTACTATATAAGCCATGTTCTGAGGGATGCTAAAATCAGGTATAAGTTAGAAAAACTAACTTATGCTTTGTTGATTACAGTCTGAAGGCTCTGATCTTATTTCTAGGGGCACTCCATAATACTCCTTACTGATCAACCCATCAAGGTAGTTCTTCAACGGATAAATATCTTTGGAAGAATAGCGAAGTGGGCAATTGAGCTCACGAAGATTGTCATCAATTTTCAACCTCGGCCATCAATCAAGGCTCAGATACTGGCCGACTTCATAGTAGAATGTATCATTCCAGATGAAGCCAAACTTCAGCCACACGAGGTTGGTGTCCCATGACTACAGTCGAACTCCCCTGAAACAAGAATAGATCTCCCTGAAGGCTTTTGGGCCTTGTACGTGGATGGTTCATCCAATGCTTTCAAGGTCGGCGTGTGAGGATTTATGGTGCTCCCAAGCCTTGGAAGGCCATGGGAGGAGTCAGGGGGTTGGCTCTGGAGATTTCAGGGGCTTGGTTGGTGCTTCGGAGACCTAGGATTCAAGGTGAAGCAAGGAACCAAAGCCAAAAAATCAAGACTGTAGAAAGAAGATTTTCTACAGGTTAGCCAGCTCAGTCTAAAACTGGGTTGGCTAAGTCTCAGCGCATAGATAAAATAGAGAGCTGTGCATTCGAGATTGCTGGCATGGCCCAGTGGAACTTAGCTGGCTCAATGCTGAAATTGAGTCAGCTTAGTGCACGGGCAGAGTTACGCGAGGGTCTATTTTGGGCTAGAGTCTGGGTTGATCCTAGGGGTCTTAAGGTCTGATTTGAGAGGTCTTAAGGGGGCTAAGTTATGTATGATTCGAATTTAGATTCAGAGGATGAAAGCATGGAAAACATGGGTGCACATGAGCTCGATGAGTGCTTTCATGTATTGGATTAGCCGGAGAGTTTTTTGGTCGGGCCTAATGGCTACGTATAAATATATAGGTTGTATTAGGATTGCATTATGCTGTGAAATACAGACCTTTTCTCCCTCAATTCTCTCTTCTCTCTAGTGTAGTTGCCCTAGGTTCTTGAAGAGGCCCAGCATAGATCTAAGTGTTGGATCTATGGTTTGCTACCCATAGAGAATATCACAGGTTTCTTCAGGTCCGTACTAAAGATCAGGAGCTTCCGTAACATGGTATCAGTGCTTGTGATGTCAAGAATGATTGGCGTTTGAGCGATATCATGGTTCTACAATTTGGTATCAGAGCTAGGTGATGCCTAAAATATTGTGGATGGCAATATGGTATCAAAGCCTGATGGTGCATGGAAGGAGCCAGGTTTCAGAGCCTGATGGTGCATGAAAGGGAAGGAAAAGTTGTACAACATGAAATCAGAAATCTGTACAAGGATTCCATGGTATGTCTCAAATCTACCTTGTTGTTGCTGTGGTTTGGCCGACCAGGAGCAACGGGTTAAAGGTGGAGGTTGAGAGGATTAACGAAAAAAAAATTTTTTGAGGTGGAAGGATTTGATGCATGATTTGCTAATCGATCTTGATGGAAAGGCCGAGATGTATGATGGTTATATGACTAGCAGAGAGCACTGGAGTGCTGTAGTAGCCAAGAAGTGTATCTCAGCAGAGAGTATCAGTGGTATCTCAAGGAGACCAGGTGTAGGTCTCAGGAAGAGTCGGGGGTCTCAAGGAGCACCAGAGGCATCTAGCAGTCGGAAGTATCATGGATCAGATTTCTTCTATAGAAGCATCAGGAAGAGTCGTAGCTCAGCTGGAGGATGGTCCTCCGAACGCAACTGAAGCGATGGTTGGTGTAGCGGTAGAAGAGAAGGACTAGGATGGAATTTTCTATGGTTCAGTCACTGAATTCAGAAGAGTTGGATGAGCTCTTGGGTTTTGAAGGTGCCCGTGGGTTGCAAAGGTATCCGAGATGGCTTCGAAGGGGTTCGCGGAGTGTGGAGGGTTAGAAGGGGCAACGATGATGTTCGAGGTGCAGCGGCAAGCTCAGCAGTGCAGCATTGAGTGGTTAGCCTCGAGGGACTCGATGATAGAGTCAGCTTCTATGGCATCAGATGGACTTCGAATATTGTTGGAGCTTCAAAGAGATGGCTTCATAATTAGAGAGGAATTTGACATGAGTTCAGAGCAAAGGGGTGCGGGAGGATCGATATCCTAGCACCAATGCCAGTGATGCACAGTTTCAGGTGGAGCGGCATGTGTAGGAGGATAGGCATAGTTCTGAGGAGACCATGTCAGGGTTTGTAGCAAGTGCTAATACAGAAATGTTACAGAAAAGTTCAAAAAAAGTGATGCAGCTGCTAAGCAAAAGGGGTCCTACAATTTCAGGATGGTGCAGATGTGCAAGCCAAGTTCTTCAACAGTGGAGGTGGTCATCCTAAAGGCCTTAAGAGTGCATAATAGTTGAAGATGATTAGCGGAGGTGATGATTGCACAAGGGGCTGTCGAGTGCGTAGGGACAGCGGGATCATGCAGGAGGTCATTGCCGAGGAGTTTACCAAGGCTTGGGAGCACCAAGATGGAGATTATAAGGATTTATGGTGCTCTTAAGCCTTGGAAGGCCATGAAAGGAGTCAGGGGGTTGGCTACGGGGATTCCAGGGGCTTGGTTAGTGCTTCAAAGATCTAAAATTCAAGGTGAAGCAAGGAACCAAAGTCAATGAATCAAGACTACAGAAAAAAGATTTTCTATAGGTTAGCTGGCTCAATCCAAAACTGGATCGGCTAAGTCTTAGTGCATAGGCAAAATAGAGAGCTGCACGTTTAGGACTACTGGCATAGCATAGAACTTGGTCGGCTCAGTTGTAGACTGAGCCAACCCAGTGGAACTTAGTCGACTCAGTGCTGAGACTGAGCTAGCTTAGTGAGCGGGCAGAGTTACATGAGGGTTTGTTTTGGGCTAGGGTTTGAGTTAATCCTAAGGGTCTTAAGGCCTAGTTTGAGAGGTTTTAAGGGGACTAATTCATGTATGGGTCGAGTCTAGATCCAGAGAATGAGAGCATGGGAGACATGGGTGTACATGGGCTCGATGAGTGCTTTCATGTATTGGATTAGCCAGGGAGTTTTTTGGTCGGACCTAATGGCTATGTATAAATACATAAGTTGTATTAGGGTTTCATTATGCTATGGAATACAGACCTTTTCTCCCTCAATTCTCTCTTCTTCTCTTCTCTCTAGTATAGTTACCCTAGGTTCTTGAAGAAGTCCTAGAGAGAGAGAGCACCTCCCTTAAGCCCAAGGAGGGAGGTGCCCCAGCATAGATCTAGGTATTGGATCTATGGTTTGTTGTCCATAAAGAACATCACAGGTTCCTTCAGGTCCGTGCTAAAGATCAGAGGCTTCCGCAACATGGTATCAATGCTTATGATATCAAGGATGATTGGCGTTCAAGCGATATCGTGGGTCTACAATTTGGTATTAGAGCTAGGTGATGCTTAGGATGTTGTGGACGGCAATATGGCACTGGTCTGATTCTAATCAATCTAGGAGTTGTTGCTAAATATGCATGGTGCTTTAAATTTTCTGCTACAAATAATGAGGTAGAATATGAAGCCCTAATTGTGGGATTGAAAATAACCAAAGAACAAGAAGCAGATCGGCTTAAAGTTTATAGTGACACCCAATTGGTGGTGGGACAAGTTAGTGGCAGTTATGAGGCTCGGAAGGAAAGCATGAAGAAGTATCTAGAAAAAGTAAGGAGTCTGGCCCTAGCCTTCAATAGTTTTGATATCCAATAGATCCCAAGAATGGAAAATGCTAGGGCCGATCTTCTCTCTAAGTTAGCCACACTAGCTCCAAGTGAACTGTTTAAAGAGGTCTACTTCGAAGTTTTGAAGTGTCCAAGCTTAGAGGAACCCCAGACTGTAATGTAGGTCGACCATGAGTCCAATTGGATCGATCCGTTTGTTGCTTATCTTAGACATACTATCCTTCCTCAAGATCCAAACGAAGCTCGAAAATTAAGAAATCAAGCCTCCCGATATGTTCTATATGAGAATAAACTATATAAAAGGTCGTATTGTTTGCCACTCTTGAAATGTCTCCAACCTTCTGAGATGACTATGCACTGTGGGAGGTGCGCGAAAGAATATATGGAAACCATTTGGAGGCCAGGTTCTTATCTCACAAGCTACTTCGATAGGGATACTATTGGTCGACTATGCATCAGGATGCTATAGAATATATGAGAAAATATGATCGGTGTCAGAAGAATGCCAACATTCAAAGACGACCAGTCTCTTAGCTTACACCTTTGAGCGCCCCATGACCATTTATGCAATAGGGGATAGACATACTCAGATCCTTTTTCATGGCATCTGGACAGCAAAAATTTCTCTTAGTCGCCATAGACTACTTTACCTAATGGGTCGAGGCCGAATCCTTGGCAAAAATTACTAAAGCTAAAGTGTAGGACTTCATCTGGAAGTCTATAGTCTACAAATTTGGCCTACCTCGGACTCTTATAACTGATAATAGAGGCCAGTTTGCTAGAACAAAGTTTGCCGAGTTTTGTGAAGATCTAAACATTTCCTATTACTTCACATTGGAAGCTCATCGATAAGCAAACGAAGAGGCCGAGGTGACTAACAGGATCCTATTGCAAGGCATAAAGGCAAGACTTGAAAAGATGAAAGGAGTTTGGATGGACGAACTCTATTATGTACTTTGGGCTTACAGAACCATCCAAAGATTGCCAACTAGAGAAACTCCATTTACTCTAGCTTTCAGAGTAGAAGTAGTCATCCCAATAGAACTTAAACTTCCATCGATGTGAGTCATAGTCTTCAATGAACATAAAAACTCGCAAGACCTCAGGGCAAATCTTAACCTACTAGAAGAAAAGCGGGAAGAAGCCTAGATCAGGATGGTGGCTAATAAGCAGAAGGTATCTTACTATTACAATTCTAGAGTTAGAAGCAAGATGTTTAGAGAGGGAGACCTAGGACTTTGGCTGGCAGACATCTCACAGCCGCAGAATCAAGGAAAGCTCACCCCAAATTGGGAAGGCCCTTATAAAATCAAGGAGGTCATTCAACTTGAAACTTACTACCTAAAAGAACTTGGAGGAGCAGCTCTTCCACGACCTTAGAACTCAAAAATTCTATGGATGTATTATCAATAACCACATTTCAATAAAATTTTCTCACTTTAACATCCTTATCTTTGGTGCACAATTGTGTGATGGCAGGAAACCACTCCACTAAATAAGATTGAAAGCCTCTAATTCTTAAATAGGAGGTTAACCTCGTCTTAATGAGGGTGAAGGCCTTCGGTTCTTAAACAGGAGGTTAACCTCATCTTAACAAGGGTGAAGACCTCTGGTTCTATTGATTAGATTTCTGAGGTAAAATTAAATTACTAAAAGTTATTTAGAAAAATAATTGGTTAAAGAACCTACCCATAGATGCACATAGGTTGAATGGCCAAAGTCAGGCTTGTGTGCAGTTTATGTAGATTCTAGTACCTACTAAAAAATTAAAGTAATTCCTCAAATTGGAGGTAGAGGCTACCAATTTGTATAAAATAGTGAGAGAATCTTTAGACTAAAGTCCAAGTCTCTAGGCTTAAAATAATTCATATACATTGGGTCATTATTCTCTTTTCTTCAGATTAAGGCTAAACCCTATTTGCTCCATTTACTATTAGATAATGATTGACTTATGGTACCCAACTTCGATAATTAGTATTGAAAGTTGAATTTGGTTCAGAAGTAAGATGGGTTCATGCTAGGGCTTCTAAGTCCAGTGAAAATAAAAGATCTAAGACTAACCAAATCAGGCAGAGTGTTTCTACTATTAGAAGCATGGTCATAGGAAGAAATATTGTCATGAATTTCTTACTTTCCTTGACCCTGACTGACTAAACAAGAGAAAAGAGTAAGGAGTTACTGATCAAGGATTATATAATAACACTTTATCATTTCTCTATGTGTGATTCTACTACCCAGGTATGAGATACCAGTAATCCTATGCAATTTATTGCAAGGACTTCGGGTAAATTTGAAAATCGTAAGAAATTTTCGAACAATAGGGTTGGAAATACTGTTCCAATCCTAGTTTTAAAAATTATCAAGCTTGTTTTCAAAAGTTGTCATTTTTAGTGATTATCACTATAGTCGATTGTTTATGATAAATGAGATCTTTATTGCCCTTTTGGCCAGAGATGGTTATCATTTATCTATGAAGAAAGATTATTATGATATCATTATGAATAATGTTGCAACTATTGGAAAATGTGTCCTAAAGCCAATTATCTAAGTGATAGATGATTGAAATTAGTATATAAATTATCTAATAATAATAGTTATTTGGCTGACTCATCATAAAAGTTCTATCTTCCTTAATTGGACTCCTAAAATATGATGAATTTCTTAGAACTACAAACAATCGATAAAGGAGGATTTATCGGATGGTTCTTAAATAGTTCGTGATCAAATGATAAGTTATTAATAAGGATAATAACTTATCGAGTGTAGGTCACTGTATGCCATATGCATTAGTTATCCTCATAACCAAGTGGTGTGAAGACACTGGTATGGCATCCAGGTGAGATGTAGGAGTACATCTGCACTGAACGTGACCAATATAGCACTCTACTATCAAGAGTAGCTAGCTAAGGCCAATGGATATAAGTGTCCCTCTGATCTGAGATCACCATGGTGACTTGCAAGCAACTCACTATACTTTAGTGTCGGACTGCCTATATTTTTAATATAGATTTGAAAGATTTTTGGGTACAGTCAAGTACTTATAAAGTCAGTGTGTGAGTCAAGATGGGATTGACCACTCTTGATTAACTTCAGAAAGAGAATGACTCACTGTGTTTTAATTTAGCAAAATCTAGACCTGGGTAATCCTCATGAGGTGTCATGCAATTTGCAAAATTTTGAGACACAATAAAGATGACTTTTATGAGTATTTGATAACATACTTGAAGTTATCTTGAGCATTATTGGTCATAGAGATGAATTATATGATAACCATATGCCACAGGTTCGTCAATGTTGCATTACAATTTTTTGACCTATGCGGACAATGGGTACCATTGCTAGATGGTCACATCGACTGGTATAGAAAATTAGTTTCTATACTACCGACTTAGGATTCAAACCTATGGGATCACACACAATAGGAGTTCCTATCTGATCTGATGGCTAATATTGAGTCTCAATGACCTAGAGCTCTATGGTCAATAGTTCCACTGGATTGAAATTCTATGACCAAGAGTCCCACTAGACTAGGACTCTGAGTCCTACTTGTCCGGAACTCTCTAATCGAGATCCTGATGACTTGGAACTCTATGGTCAAGAGTCCCACTGAACTGAAACTCTATGATCAAGAATCTTAGTGGATTGGAACTCTGAGTTCTACTCATCTGGGACTCTCTAATTAAGAGTTCCACTGATCTGGGACTCTATGATCGTAAGTTCCATTCATTTGGGATATTGGGTTCAAGAGTTTCACTAGTTTAAGACTCTTCAGGAGTTCCATGTTGATGGAACTCTATTTTCCATACACCCATCCGATTGGAACTCTATGTTTATTTGAGGATTAATCAGTAATTTGATTGCTAATTAGCTTAATTTGATTGAGCAATGAGGATTCGATTAAGTTTGATTGAATTAGATTTGATTAGGTTTGACTCGATTAGGTCATGAGTTGACCTAATCGCTATGGAAGATTTAATCCTGATTTGATCAAAGACTGGATCTAATTAAATTTTAATTTGATTAGAATTTTATTAGATTAGGTTAAGCCTAAGTTTGTTGGATTTAACTGATGGAAAACATGTAGGGTTTCATGCATAGATTTCAAAATTTTTTCGAAATTAAAGTAGCAGAAAACATAGATTAAATAGTTTAATCTACAATATGCATGTAATCAGATTATAAAACCCTAAATCAAAAATCTATAATATTTCATGATATAAATATAAATCTAAAAATAAATTAATCATAAGTGGTATTGATCATATCAATACCTAGATCTAGAATAATTCTAGATCTAACCCTAGATCATATCTAGGTTACCAAGAGATCAGATCTCTTACCTTTGCACGGGTTGAGAACTCTATGATTAATTTTCATTATTACTTTTAGAGCCACACACATGTCTGACCTCTACAGGTGATCCACACGAGCCTGCAACATATATCAGAGGTTCATCGAATGAAGATCCGCTCGAAGTGCTAGCTTCTCGCAGATCCCTCTTGATGGTCAATCAAATACATATTCTTCGGATCTTTTGGATACTCCAAGAGATGAAGAATATGAGGAAAAATAAGGAAAGAATCCAAACCTTAGATCTCCCATAAATCAAAAAATAAAATCAAGAAAAAATAAATCCTAAGAGAAGATAGATCTTCTCCTTCAGGACATCAATGATTGATGTCTTGAAAACATCTCTATGCTAGGACAAGAGGAGACCTTCTTCTTTAGGATTTTTTCTAATTTTTTAGATCTAATATTTTTTTTATCATATAAAATTTTCATAAGAAATTGGAGAACAAGGATTCTCAAAGAAACCCTAAGAGAAGACGTTCTTCTCTTCTTCTTCTCTCATTAGGACATGATCAAATCATGTCTAAAAAGAACATCATGCCCCAACAACATGGAGTAGTTATCCCCACATCCTATTTCTCTCTCTCTCAAATTTTTATCATATAAAAATTATAAAGAATAAATAAGAGAAAAAATACATAAAAGAAAAATAAAGAGAAGACAATCTTCTCTTACCATGTCTCTTCAAGATGTCAACCTTTGATGTCTTAATTGAAGGCTCTTCTCCAAGAATCCTGGAATCCAAAAACCACCATGCCTTCTCCTCTTTTTTATATAGTTTTTCATGAATTTTCTAGGATTTATCACATCCTCAAAGGGCCTTGAAAAGTGGCATGGGTTAATAACTAAAGACTAGGTCAAAGACTAGTCTTAGAAGGACTCTTGGTGGCGTCCAACTTTTGGATGCCACCCCATCCCTTTCTCAACATGGAGAACCAACTAAAACATTCCTAAAAAGATGGGAAAAGGATGCATAATAATATGAGAGGCATGGAGTTTATTTCCATAGAGAGAGAGAGAGAGAGATAGAGTTTTAGGTTTTAAAGACTCTATCAAATAGAATCCCATGCATAACTACTTTTCAATTTTGATCAATTAAAAATTTATTCCAAAACCTCCAGATTATGGGGCATAGAAAATCATTCTTAGGTGTGTAATTAAGTTACATTAACTTCTAGAAATGAAGTATGGGCATGGGCTTTCTTAGGCGTAAGGAAAGAGAGAGAGTCCCGGTCAAACTAGGACTCCTATTTGATTAGGTCAAAATAAGTTTGAACCCAATTTAAATCCTATTTAAATCAGATTAAATGCAATCCAATTAAGGATGATCCTAGTCCAACTAGAAGCCCAATTAATTCAAGTTTAAACCATATTTAAATCAGATTTAAATCCCAAGTCAATTTGAAATTAGGTGCACTCAAGTCCTAGTCTAACAAGAACTTATTCTTCCTTACAATTGGCTTATCCAATAAATAAATTAGACTTAATATAATTAAGCCTAAACTAATTTTAATTGAATTTAATTCAATTAGACTTGATCTCAGCCCGATTGCTCAATCAAATTGAGCCAACTGATAATTCAATTACTAATCGATCCTCCTGCAATACTTGCATTAGGTCAAACATCAATCACATTGAATGTTTAACCTCGAAATGATTCTCAGTCATCGATTGACCATCTGATTAGGTTACAAGCTCTAATGTGTGTGACCCCATAGGTTTGAATCTAAGCCAATAGCATAAGAATCAATTTCTGTACCAATCAAAGTTATCATCTAGCAATGATTTTCGATGTTCGGATAGGTCGAATGTATGCAAAGCAACATTCTTAGAACCCTAGCCCATGGTTACCATATAATTTATACCTATGACCAATAATGCTCAAGATGACTTCTAGTACACTATCAAACACTCATATAAGTCATCTCTATTATGTCTCAAAATTTTGTAAATCCCGTGATATCTCACTAGGATTACCCAGGCCTAGGTTTTGCTAAATTAAAACACAGCGAGTTATTCTCTTCTTGAAGTTAATCAGAAGTGGTCAATCTCATCTTAACTTATACACTGACTTCATAAGTACTTGACTATACCTAGAAATCTTCCGAACCTATATTAGAAATACAGGCAGTCTGGCATTAAAGTACAGTGAGTTGCTTGCAAGTCACCATGGTGATCTCAAGTCAGAGGGATACTTATATCTATTGATCTTAGCTAGCTACTCTTGATAGTAGAGTACTACATTGATCACGTTCAATGCAGATGTACTCCTACATCTCATCTGGATGTCATACCAGTACTCCACACCACTTGGTTATGAGGACAACCAATACATATAGCATACAGTGATCTACACTCGATAAGTTATCGTTCTTGTTAATAACTTATCATTTGATTATGAATAATTTAAGAACCATCCAATAAATTTTTCTTTATTGATTGATTGTGGTTCTAAGGACTTCATCATAATTTAAGAGTTCATTTAAGGAAGATAGAACTTTTATGATGAATCAGCCCAATAACTATTATTATTAGATAATTCATATACTAATTCTAATCATCTACCACTTAGATGATTGGCTTTAGGGTACATTTTCTAATTACTATGGAAGATTTGATCTTAATTTGATCAAATCACACATTGACCTAATTAGGTCATGAGTTGACCTAATCACTATGGGAGATTTGATCCTGATTTGATCAGGAGCTAGATCTAATTAATTTTTGATTTGATTAAAATTTTATTGAATTGGGTTAAGGCTAATTTTATTGGATTTAACATGGTCCAATTAGATCTAGATTAATTAGTTTGGTTGAAACCAATTAGGACTAAGTCAAATGAGATTTGAATTCAAGCTCTCCCATGCGCCCACCACCTTTGACTTTTCCATCCTATGGCCCATGCCCCTATGGTTTTTACATGAGTTTTTCTCATGCAGATATGTGTAGGCATGCCTCCTATTTCTTGCTTTTGACCTTGTCCAAGTGTTGGATCAGATTGAATTTAAGTTGAATTTTGAATTCAACTTGATGAGGTTGGTTTGGTTGAAACCTCCCAACTCCCTCTCAACCTTATCTACTTCCCACGCCTCCTTATGGCTTCTCACGCTGATTTTTTTATGCATTCTCAAAGTGGGTGCATAGAAGGAGAGTCCTTCTACATGTCAAACACTATGGAGTGGGTGCTGGAAGTGGATAAGGCTTCCCCTTGAATTTTGAATTCAAGTGGAAACCTCTTAACCTCCTTATCCTATCCACATGCCATTCCCACTATTTTGTCGTCCACAAAAGATCAAGTTTTTTGGGGTGAGCATGGGAATATGTGAGATATCTGAGAAGGAGTGCAAGAGGTTTCTTAGAGAGAGAAAATTCCATGAAGAGGAAAAGTTGTGTGCATGGAAAAGTCCAGAGGGAGAGAAAAGTATTCCTATGCCAATTATTCTTCTCACATCTCATCCTTTAATTTTTTTCCTTTCTGGTCACCCACCTTAGATGGGATCTGAGTGAGGCGTGCGTAGATAGGAGAGTACTCTTCCCTTGAAAAATTGTTTCATGGGCAAATACCAAAGAGAGTGGGCATGGGACTATTTTCAGGCGTCAGGGTTTTCTGGGTAAGTGAAACCCTAGAGTTGGGACTCAGGGTTCGGATGGAGAGATTGAATGCTGCGAGCATCGGATCATCACTAAACCTGAAACACCACTTCATCATCCTTTGAAGCACATGTTTTGATTTTTTGGAGTGTTTGAGAGATCAAAAATAATGCGATCAATTGGATCAATTAAGATCAGCTGTTGAAAGCCCCGGCAAGGAGCTAGCACTCTAGTGAAGCTAATCAAGATCAGGAGTTCTATGTGGACCAATCATAGAGGTTGGACAAGTGTGCGGCTATAGCATGATGCTAGAGCATATTTTGATGGATTCAGATCATGGAGATCGGCTATCCGCATATAGGTTTCGAGTTCTGAATTCGAATTGGTCAACAAATATGATATGTTGATTGATCGCATTTAAATTTTAAATTACATATTAGCATGTCTAGATCCTAAGTAGGATAATTGATTAGATCAATGCATGCTATAGAATTAATATTAGCTTAATTTTAGCTTTCACTGTAATTAATTCAAAAAAGTTTTCAAAAACTATGCCCTAAATCCTACTCGATTTTCTACAGTGATATCAGAGCAAGGATTGCTTGACATGTTCTAATATATAATTAAAAAAATTAAATACTTACATATTTAATATGTTAGATCTAGATAGCTTAGTAATCGAGGATGAATGAACCACCAAGCCATCTGATCATAAGAGATAAATATGATTTAAAGGCCATCTTCTTTCATTTAGTGGGGATCCCTTATGGCGGTAGGGATGCCACCATGAACTCATTCATTAAGATGAATAGTAAAAAAATTTTATTATTAAAATTATTTAAATATGATAATTAAATATGAATATGTTAGATTAGATCTAAATAGATTCATAGTTTAATTATGCTTGATTTTCTATTTAAAACTAGTAATAGATTATTGTTTGAGAAATGAGCCGACCCATTTCTAAAATGAGTCGATCCATTTGAAAAATAGAAAAGAAAAAACTTTTAAAATTTAAAAATTATTTTTGAAATGTCGAACCCTAATCCATCAGTCCAAAATCTTAATTAAAAGAATTAAGTGTTGTTCATAGAATCTAGAATTATGAATTAAATATTCTAAGACAAATGAATAAGCTATGGATTAAAGGGTTAGATGAATTAGATCCATTAATTAGATTAGACCTAAGGTTAGTTAAAGAATGGATTAATCTAGAGTAATTGATCAAATCTAACTAAGTGTTGAATTAGATTAGATCAAGGATACTCTAGACTCAACTTTAATAGTTGTAGTTGAATGAGTCCAAGTCTTTAATAAAGACCAAGATGGACTTGATTCATGGCTATGCGGTCAAGTCCGAATTTACTAGGTTGATTAGATTAAACCTAATTAATCGGTTGGTGTCTAAGATAAGTTTGGTAATCTAGATCAATAATTTTGAATTGAGAGCTACTCGCACTGATTCGATCTTTGATGAGTTAATGGCATATCTCTTCCACTAATCTCACTTATCTGATCGACATGGTTGATTAGAGTTTAATCTAGATCACTTGGTGATATGGACTGACCCATGTCACTAGGAATCAGTTTGACTGATATAGGTTCCCATGGACCAAAATTGATTCTAATTCTCATCAGTGACTTGTGAAGTCAGTGGAAGGACTTGACTTGATGAAGTCAGTGGGAGCAAATTGGTCCATATCCTTTCTATTATTAAATCACTAATAATTTAAATTCTCTAAAATTATTAGGTCCTTAAAATGATATAGTTATGGGGATAACTGAGTCATAGCTGTCCATTAAGGTGTTTGATATGTTAGATGTGTGCCCTAGAAGCCAGATTGGCTAACACTTGTAATATACTTCTAAGGGCAATTTTATAATTTTGACTATAAATTAATAAAAAAATTATTTTCTATTATAGTGTGTATTTAAAATGTATGTGATACATCCTTTGAGTTAATGGTAATATCAATTTATATTTTCAAAGAGTTGAAAATTTAAGACATGAATTTTTATAATTAACTCATAAACTACTTTCGACCGTAGGATCATCATGAGGATGGTGATTGATCCGAAAGGTTGGTGTACGATTGCTTTCTTTGAGTAGATGAGTCTTGAGTCTATGATGTGGAAATACTAGAACAAGAGTATAGATACTTGTTAGAGAATGAGGGCACTGAGCGTGATCACCTCGAGCATTCATAAGAAAGTCTATCTTCTCGTCAATGACTAGCTCGATGTTGTAGTAGTGTGTCTGGTTCTTTGACCTGAGGTGCATCGATAATTCACCTTGAGGGTATTATAGTTTGACTACACCATAACTCAATCTTCTAGCCATTCAAAATCCTGAGGTGTATGTTGGCTATAGTACGTTCATTATAGGAATTGGATTACACCAATAAGGGATCTATCTACCTCGATAGATGAGGAGTAGCCCTATGATGATCATGAGAATCGAGTCCATAAGCCCATGGTCATGGTAGAGTGAAGATGATAGAAAGAGTTTCTATAAGGGTTCCACATAGGACTCGAATTGAATGATTAATTCATATGATGGATATTGGATTTGACAAGTTCACCTTAACCCTAATCCTATCGAGGCTCAAGATAGAAGAATCCAATCACACAGGTAGCTGCATTGAGAGATTTACTTTCAGTTCTGATGGATTGCCACCATATATTGTTAGGTATCACTGATAGATTTTGAGAGTAATTAGAATGATTTTGATGATCGATCAATCTAATTATATGAATCAGAAAAATTCTGGTCCATTGAAAGGTATTTCGATGATGTCGATGATGGAGATCACGACATGTCTTATTAGCATACAAAATTGAACCTAACTAGGTCACACAAATAAGGGTTTGGGTCTGGATGTTATCAATTGAGCTAATCTAGTTTGATTGATTTAGATTAGATCCAATCAGATTCAAGGTAATCATGCTAGCACACGATTGAGCCTGACTTTCTTCTTCTATAATCTTTTTGATTCATTGCAACCGAGTCAAATTTGATTTAATATATTTTTGTATCTTGAATGAGTTTATTTTCATCTGACTGAAATAAGTCCAGGTCAGATTAATTATAAAAATTAAATTCATTCCTAGTGCAATTGGATTAGGGTCAATAGTTAACCCAATTGAGAGAATTAAGGGTCACATGATCAGAGAATTTTAGAAATTTCTTTAGAAATTATTTTATTCTAATTTTTAGATATGTGATAGGGCATGAGTTATACCTTGGGTGTGCAAAATTTTATGATTTTTGGAGGTGCCTAGAATGGGTTTCGATAGAGTTTGATTTGGATCAAACTCTTAAGGGAAGAGTCCTAGACACACATGGACTCTTCCATATCCTTTCATGCTGCCACCTTTCAGATGGATTTTTGGCATCAAAATTAGATGAGATCTGAGGATTTTCATGAAGATCAGGTCCAAGAGTCCCAATGATCAAATTAATAGGGTTTTTGGTCAAAAAGAGACTTTTTATGGCGCTATGTCTTGTATAAGAACTCTTCTCATGAAATTGCCTCAACGTAATTTATTTTTTCTACACCCAAAGAAGCCTTTCCTCTAATATCCACACCACCTATATCCTCTCTCTCCCTCTCTTCTACATGCCTAAAAAGTTAGGCATAAATCTGAGTTGAAGGTCGAAGGTTTTTGGTATAAGATTCAGCATCTATGCGACGGTATTCGTAAGACGAACAGGCTACCCTCAGAAGTTATTTTGAGGGCTTTTCAAATTAGATCCAAATCTAATTTTTGAAAGAGAGATTAATGAGGAGAGGATGTTTATATCTTGCCCAAGTGGATACTGGTAGAGGCCAGATGCATGCATGGCTCCTTCCATAACCTCATAAATCAATAGGATCATCGCAGGATAATTAGATTACCAAATCAGGTACTTAAAATTAAATCTGATTTAATTTTATTTTTAACTTTTAATATTAGATCTCTATGATTAGATCTGAGAAGTTTTAGATCTAATTAGGATTTTAGAAAAAAAATTTTGAAATATTCTTTCAGATTCAATCAGATCTGAACGATCCTATGCAAGAAAAATAGATTTTTTCTTCATGATAATGGGTCCATTAACTCAATAATCATTGAAGGCTCAAAGGTCTGGTGCTTGTTGACTAATAAAATTATCATTCATTATATAACGACTTGGATGTATTTCTCTAATGGTGGTTAGGTTGACCAACTAAAGTTGGGCTTAATCATTTATTGGTTAGATGCACTAAGTATGATCATGTTAATGGTTGGATCTAATCGGATCCTTGCAGTGGAGGCCAAAGCCTACTGATTAGGTTTCTACGATAAAATTAAATTACTAAAAATTATTTGAAGAAATAATTGATAATGAACCTATCCATAGATGCACCTGGGTTGGCCAACCAAAGTTGGGCTCGTGTGCAGTCTATATGGATTCTAGTACCTACTAAAAAATTAAAGTAATTTTCTGAATTAGAGGTAGAGGCTACCAATTCGAATATAATAGTGGGAGAATCTTAAGACTAAAGTTAAAGTCTCTAGGCTTAATATAATTCATATACTTAGGTCTATGTTTTCTTTTCTCATAGAATAAGGCTAAACCCTAATTGCTCTAATCATTACTAGATAGTGATAACTTATGGGACCCAACTTCGATAATTAGTATCGAAAGTTGAATTTGATTCAGCAGTACGAATGGATTCGTATTGGAGCTTCTGAGCCCAATTAAAATAATTAGTCCAAAATTGACCAAAATCAGGCATAGTGCTTCTACTGTTAGAAGCTAGATCATAGGATGAAGATTGTCTTGCTTTTCTTGACCATAATAGGCTGAACAAGAGAAAAGAGTAAAAGTTACTCATTAAGGATGTTATATGATAACACCTTAAAATTTTTCTATAGGTAATTTTATTACCTAGATATTATACCAGTGGTCTTATGCAATTTGTTATAAGGACTATTGAAAAGTTGAATGTTTGAAAATGGTAAAAGATATGATAAGCACCATAAAATCACCAATAAAAATATTAATTTATTAATTAATTTATATTAATTTTTAAGAATTAATGATCAATTTATATATATTTTTTAAGAAATTAATATTTTTATTAATTAAAAAATTAATTAAAAAATAATAAAAATTAAAAATTAAAATTTTATAATCAATGAAAAGAGCTTATTTTTTTTATCACAATAAAATAAGTTTTGAGCAAAACGGAGCTAAAATGAAGAAGATATGAATTTCTAAAGAAATAAAATAAATAAAAATTAAATGAAAAAAGGAAAACAGCTCAGTCGGCTCAAGCTGCCATGCCATATCAGCCGGCGCATCCAAGCACACCGAGCCAAGCTGACAAAGCCAGTGTGCCAAGCCAGTCATGCTAGCCGACTCAGCTGTGGAAGCCATCAGCCAGTCCATGATCTAGGCGTGGACCGCCAGCTCAGCAAAAACCAGTGAATCACGGAGCGACACGTAGTGGACCTAGACCCTTAAGGGGTTCATGAAAAATCCATCGCAGTTTACAGGATAAAGAGGTAATTTCACATCAAAGCAGTGAGCGGTGATTGGCTGAGGCATTCGATGTGCCCGGTTTGCGCGGTCCATAGCTACAGTAATTGCGTGATCCAACGGCCTACGTTTGATCTAGTGGAGATCCAATGGCCCACGACAAATCCTTCTTTGATTCGAATAGTGCTCGATGATCTGGCATGATCTGATGGCCAAAAAACTAGCCGATGAAGATCCGATGGTGGAGAAACCTCTCGACGGTGATCAAGACTCCCAACGCGCGATCAGCGGTCAGATTTTCTCCATCAACGTGCGATTAATGGCCAAAATTTAATCCAACATGATCTGGATCGATACGCATCCAATTTTGATGATTTTTGGTTCGTTGGATTCCTATTGAATGGCCAGATTTCATCCAAAGCAGTAGAATTCAACCAGGACTCCTTTTAATCTAATTTTCACTCAAATTTCTCCATATTTGACGATCAAAGAGCTCCTTAGTCCCACATTGCCTAGAAAAAACTCTCCAGCCCTCCTAGCTCTATAAAAAGGACCCCAGGCCTTTAGAAATCAACAGATCTGATTAGAGGAAAGCTTCGGTATAGGGTGAAGCCAGACTTTGGGTTAATGGCTGCTTTGAGGTAATAGGTGCCAAGAAGAAGAGCTGGGCTTCTACACTATCTTTCTACCAATGCCGATCCAAGATTAGAGATCATCCTATTTTATTTTTTTAAAAAAATTTTATATATTTAAATTATGAACTTTTTAATTAATACAATATTTATTTTTATGCTCTTTATTTTTGTTATAATTTAATTTTTATACTTTAATTATTTTTTTTATTTTATTGTAAGTAGATGCTAAGATTCAATTAGTAGATCTTAGTACCAAGTTTAAATTTCTGCACCTTTTAATTTAAATTTCTATACCTTTTAATTTTTGTTTTTAATTTTTTGACTTCACTTTTGATTTCAAAACTCAAATCCTTTTCTTTTTCTTTTCAAAAATTAAAGATTTCAAATCTAAAACACTACCTTCCCTTTAGATTCGACCCAACTCACTGCTATTTATATATTTTTAATTATTTTAAGAAGTCAAATTAAACTAATAAATATGATGTTTTAACGACAACATCACGATCTTATCAAGTTTTTGGCACCGTTGCCGGAGAAGGCACGAACATTAAATTTTTGATCTCTTTAATTTTTCTATAAATAAATTATAAATAAAATTTTTATTTTCTTATAAATATAGCTTGCTAACTTTTTTTTTATTTTGCAGAAAAAGAGGTTAAAGAACAAAAAAAACCTGGGCAAGGAACCAATCATTTAGTTTTGCTTGGTGAGATCAATCCTAATCCTAATCCTTTTTCTATTTATTTATTTATTTTATTTTTAAATTAAATTTAAATAAAATATATCTACTTAAATCTAATTAAAAATCTCATGACAAGATTAGAAATCCTAACTATTTAGAGCATGCATTATATTAGTTTTATTTTTATTTTATTTTTATTTTTATTTTTTTTATGGTGATTGCTGGAGGCAAGGTAAGCCTTTCAGAATTCAATTAGTTGCATGCATCTAGTTTAAATTGCATAGAACCCTTTGATTGAAAATTTTTTATGCATATTCATATTAAATCAAATTAAGGGCACAACCCAATTAAACAAGATAAGGTGGGGATTTAATCACCCTTCCTTGGCCCACAAACAATCAACCAGCATCCTGCATTGACCTAAGCCTTTAATTTTAAAATCAATTAGACATCAGCCCTAGGAGCTCGAGCTCAATAAGGATAAGAAAATCCTAAGAGTTGAACCAGGTTAGGGTTAGTCAATTTGACTGGTGTCTAGGAAAGTGATTCAAAGACAACTGGGTTCGAAGGAAGGTGATTTCTAATTAGTTCCATTAGCTTACCTGGCCAAGCATAATTGGTGTCTAAGGCAAGCAACGGGGGGCTCCCACCGACCTTACACTTATCTGACCAGTTGATTGGCTAATCCTATACTTTGAAGACTTGAAGATGATCTTGACAGTTAAGAGCTATCTAGATCTAGGATAACCCTTAATCAGGATTGATTGACCAACTTGATTGCTAACCAACATCAAACCTAATTAAACCTAATTCTTCTCTCTCGTCTTAGCTCTAGGACTCTTTAGGACCTCTTCTTTAGAACTTTTATTTCTTTCTTTTTTCCTCTTCAAAAATAAATTAAAAATTAAATTAAAAATTAAAATAAATTAAATTAAACTAATTAAAAAATATTAAAAATAATAATTAAATTAAATTAAATTAATAATTTAAATAATTTAAATAATTTAAAAAAAAAATTTTAAAAAATAATAATATAATAAAATAATAAATATATATAAATATATTTTTTTAAAAAATCTAAAAATTTTGAACCATACATTAGGATTACACTAATACATGCATGGTAGAAATCATTTTTTCTAATTTAGTTGAACTTAATTGAATGGTTGATTCATATTAACCTGATAATCAAATGACTGACCTAAACCTAATAGTCCAAAAATTAGATAAAGTTGACCTTCTTGCTCAGAAAAATAGATCAACTCCTAACCCTAGGTCAACAATCTCCTTGCACAATTCACATCATCTTCTAATTATCAGAGAGTTTTATTCAATCTGTGCTAGGCCCAATCCCATCATGTGAAGTGAATGTCCTATTGACTGCATAGTTTCCATATTTTATTCGAGAATAAGTTCAAGCTACTCAAGGTTACTCCAAATTGATTAATAACACATTTTCAAATTTATATAACTCTCGCTGGAGAAACCATCCTAATTTTTTTTGAAAATCACAACAAACTTAGACTTAGACCCAAACTCCATCAGTGCAAAATTATCAGAATAGACCTCAATACCAAAACTATGCTTATAACAAAGGTCAGTCTAGTCAGCCTTTCCAGCCACCACATTATAATCAGCCCTCATACCTAAAGGAAAAATTCTGATTTTTCGGATCAGGTTTGTTCAGATCTGATCGGATCAAGAGATATATTTCAAAAATTTTTCTCTTTAATCCAAATCAGATCTAGAATATTTTAGATCTGATCTTTATTATTCTAATAATAAAAATAAAATATAGATAAATTAATCATATTTAATTTACCTTGATGTAAGGTAATCCTATTATCCGTTGATGATCCTGTATGCAACAGAAGGTTTTGGATCTAGCCACGCAAGTGCCTGGCCTCTATCGGTATCCACTTGGGCTAGATCTAGAGATCCTCTTCTTCTCTATCATATCTTCAAAAATTAGATCTGGATCTGATCTAGAGGATCTTCAAAACACCTTTTGAAGATCAGCAGTTGTCCTTTGCAGCAATGCAGTCTTCTAGCTTTCTGTCGTCTTTCTCTCATCTAGATTGCACCAACTAAGATCCCAAACTTCTTTGGGCATGGAGAGGAGAGGGAGAAGGTAGACTTGGCATAGAGGAGGAGAGGAGAGGCAGCCTTAGGATGTGGGAATTTTCAAGGCTCTTTGAGTTGGGTGCAGGGTCTTATTTATAGATTATGCGTGATCCAACTCCTCTTCTTCCCAACCAATCACAACCTTTTGTGAAATCAGATCTAAATCTGATTGGTGGGAATAGAGTTCCTTGGATTCCTCCTTAGAT